>ML344829.1:0-25774 GCA_005239505.1 Nicotiana paniculata | reverse complement strand
ACTTAAGATGAGGCTCAATGACGAAGAAATCACTTTCAACGTGCAGAAGTCTATGAGGCGACCCAGTGAATTTGCCAACTGCTCTCTTATTAATGTTGTGAATGTGATCCCAGAAAAAGATGATATATCCCTGATTGTTGGGGACCCTTTGGATGAATGTTTGATGAAACTAGATGATATGAACGGTGAAGAATTGGCAGATTGGGTGTTAGCACTTGATGAAAAAGGGGTATGGACAAAGGCTATCTAGTTTGAGTCACTATTCGTAGAGAAAAGAGAGAACCCGCCGGCCAGGCCATCTATTGAAGAACCACCCAGGTTAGAACTGAAATCGGAGGATGCTGATGTGGTGGAAAAGAGACTAGACTTAACCACGGACATCGATGATACATACTTTGTTGAATCTAGTGTCATTATTGTTGAGGATGTTGGTACACACTCCAACCATTTTTTCACATTGTGTTTGGATGAGAATATGCAAATAGAGTATTCCGAACCACCTGAGGAGTTGAGGGATAAAGAACAAGATGCCTACATGCTGGAATTCTTCTTACCAGAAAATAGGGAGTACACATTTCGTCGAAAGTCCAAGAAGCGCAAATTGCTATACTGTTTTATTGGGCCAGGTAGATTCGTTCCACCAGCCCTGGAGCATGATCATAGGGCTGAATCGAAAATTGGAGTCCAATTCATAAGTTCAAAGTGGAGGCATAAAGTGATTCAAGTGGTTGTTTGAAGGAGAATCAAAGCAAAACTAATGGAAGGGATGTCGACTCTACTGGATCAGGGAGTTTTTTACACCTTACTTTTATTTCTTGTTTTGTCTATATGTGATGCACTGAGGACATTGCATGATTTAAGTGTGGGGTGTTGTACATATTTGTTGTGATTTGTTGTGTGCATTTTTGTTAGTAGTTTTAGCTTTTCTTGTTGGTAAGTCTTTCTTTAAAGTAGAACTAAGCAGAAAAGAAAAAAAAATACCAAAAAGATTTTTTTGTTTTGTTTTAGGTAGTGTAGTAATTCCCTCTTGGTTTTTCTTTCGACCACGGTTCTTTTCCAAGGGTTTTTAATTGAACCGGGTGTAGGTAGTTTTTAATTTTTAGGAGTAGTAACCACATGGTCGAAAACTTAATAGTAGCAATATCCCGAAACGTGCTAATGCCTTGAGAATAGTCAGTACTGTGGTTGTGACGCTTAGGCTCAATTTTTTGACTCCAGGATAAATACCTTAAATCAGGAATTCTTAAGATTTGCTTAACTGCTTTGACTGGAGTGTCGTGATAGATCCGATCCTGAGTGAGCTATGTGCCATGTGTGTGAGATTTGTATCAACTATTCTGTGCATTGCATTTGATGTCTAGAACTTGCCCCGTGTGTGTGCAAAGCGAAATAGAAGTTTTGTTCAGTCTTGGAAGTGATATAGGCATTTCTTTGTTGAGCCAGCTATATATATTTTACCCACCTACTTGTTATGTATCGTAGTTAACCCCGTTGAACCTATAATCCTATTTCTTTGGCAGCCGCATTACAAGCCATACCCCTTTGTTTGAATCGATCATATAATTGAACCTTGTCACCTCTCATAAGCACTGGAAATGTTATGAAATATGAAAAAATTAAAGTGTGGGGTGTTAGGTTGGTTTTGAGGGGAATAATTGAAATAAGGAGAAATGTGCATTGTTTTGAAAAGTAAGAGTCACTTGAAAAAAAAAATAGAGTAAAAAGAAGAAAAGAAAAATAGTTGTATTGTTGTGAAAAAAAAAAATCAATATTCCTTGACAAGTGGTGACTCTTGATATAATTGTGCTTAAAGACGTATGGGGTAATAAAATTGATGTGAAGGTGGAGTTGCTTTAATATAAGTGTGAGATTGAAAAGTTGAAGTATATATATTAAAGTACTAGGGAGGTGTAGTCACTCTTATATCTAAATATATCCTACCCGTCCCGAAGCCGACATTACAACCAAATAAAGTCCTACTTGATCCTAGACTGAATGAGCTCGATTAGTAGAGTAGTACACTACGGGCAAGCCTATGGTACATCTTTTGTAGCATATGAATGTTATTTCTGAGAGTGAGTAAATTCTTTCTATCTTGAGTTCCTACGTTCTTAAATTTCATTGTGTGTGGAACTAACTCTTTGATTTGGTGAGGGCACATGATTCACGAAGGAAAGGTAATGTTGTTGAACTTTAAGTTAGAGTAGTGAGTAGATTGTGAATAAAGTGTGGTATATGTGAGTCGACTATTGAGGCAAGGATGTCACACCTTTGTGCTTGATATGTTTTAAAAATTCTTGATATAACATGTTAAGGGATTTGCTTAATAAGTGGTGTACATGAGTGTAGTTTGATTGCTCGAGGACGAGCAAAAGTTTAAGTGTGGGGTGTTGATGTGGGGCTTGAATTCATGGTTTAATACGTTATGTGCCTTACATTTTATGAGCGTTAATGATAAAAATACACTTTGTATGTGCATAATAGAGTCTATTTCATGTGTAGGTGCATTGGAGATGGAAACCGAGCTAAATGGATGCATGAACGTCAAAAATACGCTCAAGAGTCGAAAAAGAGTGACCCGGGTTTTAGCCGGGCGTTTTGGCCCTAAAGCCAGGGCAAGCCTGGCGTTAAGGGGGCGTTTGCTCCTAACGCCAGGGCATACCTGGCGTTAGTGGGGCGTTAGAGCCCAAACGCCAGGCCTGCCCTGGCGATAAGGGGGCGTTTGGGGCTTAACGCCGGGGTCCCTGTCCGATCAATTCTGAGTTTTAAAGGTTTTAAGTGTTTCCCGGTTGGAATAGAAGTCTCTTACACGGCTAGGGTTTATCCCAAACATATAAATAAACCCAAGAACACAAATTTGAAGGGAGGAAGCCAATGGAGTGAAGAAAAACCTGTGGGCTACTACTCAGTGAAGCAAACATTGATTTTTATAGCTTTTATTCATTATTTTGTAGTTCAATTATGCAAGTTATTTTAGAATTGTTTCTTATGAATATGAGTAGCTAATTTTCTTAATCTAGGGTTTTGGTGGAACCCATTGGAGGATAAATTTATGGTGATATTAATATAGTTTGGTTGAGTGTTCATCTCTATTTGTTCAACTACGTTATTGTTGTAGTTAATTGAAGGGCCCTCAATTAGCTGTGCCTATTTATTATGTATCTACTTGAGAGAGAGTGCATATTTAGGTAATTGTTTGAACAACACCACTTCCAGAGTATAGACGAAAGTGATAACCGAGGGTTTAGAGGTTGGATTAAAGATAACGATAATTCGGGTGCAATCTAAGTGAACTGTAATGCGATCTAGCTAGTGTAACTTGAGAGAGCGCGTCTAGTAAATTATCATAATTACTTGAGAGAGATTTATGGTAGATGGAGTGTTCATGATTGATAGAGATAATTAATCAAGTTATACGAAGTATCCGAGAAGTGAGTTCACCAACGGGGGAAACCATAGCCTTAGACCTTTATCATAATTGTTTACAATACATTGTTAGTAATTGTTAGTTTATTAATTTTGTCAGTAGAAATAGTAAAACATCATCTATTAATATTCAAAAGTCTTGAGAGAATTGATTAAGTTAAAGTTGCGTATTCTAAAGACTTGATTGATACGTCAATTCCTTGTGGGAACGACTCTGGGCAAAATACCCCGGATTATATTTGCAGCGCCCGCTTAGTCTTTTATTAGACATAGTTGAGTGTGATCACCATCCAAAGTTGGGCTGGTCATTGACCTGCCCATTTGTTGAACTCAGTTCATCTTGACCTAACTCATTTTAGCCAATCTGAAGTTGAGTTGGTTTTTACCCCAAATTGATCCATGAGTAACTTTGTTAAAATACCTTTAAAATAATTTTTTTAATTATATATTATATATGACCATAACAAAAGAAAAAAAAAATATTTGATAATTAAATAATTCATAAGAAAATAATATACTTTATTCAAAGCTTGGTAAGAGCTGGGCTGGTTGGACTATGACCCAAATTTTAATCAAACTTGACCCAACTCATTTAAGCCGAAGTTACTTTTGACCTGACCATTTATTGACTCAGGCCATTTTGACCTGTCCAATATCAACCCAACCAGCCCATTTGACACCTCTATGAATCAAAAACAAACTACCAAATCAAATAACAGAATCAATTTGATTTGGTATTTTGTTTCCAAATAGTTCGAACTCATTCCATCAAGTTAATATAATTAAGAAAGACATGCTGCTAGTAATAGCTGGGTAATGTATCAATGATGAAGTACGTTAAGAAATCTACTTAGAACATGAATTAATTATATAGGTTTTTAAAGAAAGAAGCTGGAATATGAAAAGAAAACCAGAAACAATACAAAAAAAGCAATGGAAAAAGAGAGTAAATACAATTTATCCATAATGTCAAAGACTCAATTGGAATTGGTAGGTAATTGAGAGGTAATATTGAACTAATTTACAGTATCAACAATTTTTAGTATTTCTTTGCATGCTGCAGAAGATGTTATTGGGGTTTTATTTTCTCGCTTGAGACTCAAAATGACCTTATTATTCTTATATGAAAAAATTATAGTCCATAGTTTTTGATAAAATATGGTATTTATAGTCCTAAGACGAACATCCTTGAGATTTTAACCAAAAATGGCAAAAAAATTATTCAAGTGTGCTTCACATGGAAAATATTAATACTATATGAACTTTTATTTTGTTGGTAATCGCAATTTATAAATTACAATTATATAATTGCCGTCGTCGAATGAGACTTATAATCATTTATAAACGCACGTCGTAGTTCTCAATTGTCTTTTGTCCTCAGTCATAAATAGCAATCATCAAATGTGAATTATAAATCGTAATTCTAAATGCGTCTTATAAATCGTTATCTGCTAATGCTACTTATAAATTGCAATCAGCAAATGTGATTTATAAACCGTAATTAGCTAATGCAACTATAAATTGGACTTATATATCTCAAGGAAAAGCGTGGGACAAGAGACTTATATGTCCTCTCTCCTCGTCATCAGTGAAGCAAATAGTCACATTTTATGAAAGGAAGTCCACCTAATTAATGGAGTTGATTGGGTTCAAGCATTCATCGAATGGGAGCACCAAAATCTAACAGTTAGCAAATTGGTAGCTCATCTTTTGTTATCCATATTCACCAACGTTGATCAATTTTGGTGTCTCAACTATACTATCCTTTCATCTTTTCGTCCATATTTTCTTTACTTACAACAACAATAAGTTGGTGGGTATATAGACCTTACCCCTATTTAGGGGTGACAAACAGGTGGGTCGGGTCAAATATGGGACGGATCAAAATCCGGTAATGAAGAAACAGATAAATTATCCGATCCAATTCATGTTTAATACGGATAAAAAATGGGTTAATCAGTGGATAATATGGGTTATCCCTGATCACTGTTGGGAGGATTCCTAGTCTTCCAAACTTGAGGAACACCCAATTTAAGGATTTACAAATGTAAAAGTTAATCACATTAGTTATCCACTGGTTATCCATTTTCTAAATAGATAAAATGATTCTTATTTATATTTGACCCGTTTTTAAATAGTTCATTGTCCATCTCATTTTTTAGTGGATAATATGGGTGGTTATCTGTTTTCTTTTGACCATTTTGCCACCACTATCCTAACCTTATATATACAGATAGAGAGACCATTTTCAGAGAAGTCAGCTCAGGCAATCACAATCTCAGAAGTAATTCATACTTTCTTTACTTGGATACAAGAATTTGGAAGGTCGTGCTTGTTATAAAATAGTAAAAATAGATAATAAAAACAACAGAATTAATTGAAGTAGAATTAGATAGTGTAAGAGAGCTATCATTGTATTGGTCTCATTTTACATTTTTATATTGGAATAAAGTCATAATAAAGACTATTTATAGCAATGAAAGGAGTTAAGTGTAATTCTATACGATCAAAACTGAGCTCGCCTACGACATGGCAGTCCAGGCTCGAAACATGGCAATAAACGAGTGAAGATAGACCCCAATTCCCACCAGGCTAGAACCCAGGGGCAAAACGTCTGCCTTCGAGAATATCAAGGTCGTGATCCCGGAATCGATCCTAGCCTCGAACGAGCTCGAAGAAACATTATTAGCATAGCCAACAGAAGATCGAAATATTCGTAACCAGTCGGATATAACGGAGGGAATCTCGGCACGTTTTAATTAGGAACCAAAAATTAGTAAATCAAGAGATTTTTTACCTTTTATAAAATTGTACCTAAAGTAGTACTCCTCTACTATATACAGGGGATCTGATAATTCATAAAACACATTGTAACACGCACTCAAAAGCAATACATTATTATTTTTCTCTTTAAGCTCTTATTCTTCTGTATCTTGATACCGATCGAAGTGCATCCGGTTCGAGGGTGACTGACCTTCCAAGACTAAAATTGTTCAATTCGTGTGATTTGAATTTACTTTGTCATTATTTATTTCAATTGCAACTTAATTTATCACTTTGTGTCAAGTTAATCCGCATATCCTTAAAATCACTTACAAATTCAATTGTTATCCGATTTTAAGGGTAAACAGTTTGGCGCCCACCATGGGGCTAAGGATAATAGTGATTATTTGATACAAATTTCCATATCACACACTACTTTACACTTGTTCTTTAAAGTGTCTCTAATTTCAGGTTAGAACTCAAAATGTCTAACTCTAAGTCAGCACTCTTACATGTTGACATTGAGTTCAGTCATGTCACGCCCCAACCTGGGGAGGCGTGGCTGGCACTCGGTGCCGCACTGGCCCGAGCGAACTAATCTGTAACTCATTTATTTTCTTTGTAACTATCATGGGCCAATATGGCCACAACTCATAATGTATAACTATTAGTGCGCAACACTGTATCAATGAACCATAATTCTTAAAACATGAATACATATGGGTCATCAAGACCTATGACATACTGTAAAAATGAACCTCTGTTACAAAGCCTCTAGGATTATTTGAAATCAAATGGGACAGGGTACCGACCTACCCATAAGTCTGTAGCAAAACTCTGACACGTTGACTCTTAGACTCGGCTGCACTACGAATAAGGTGGAGTCTTATCGATCCTTCGTTGAATGTTGATCTAGTCTATTATGAGGGCTCGTCAAACCGATTATCTATACCGGCAGGCATGAATGCAGCGTCCCCAACAAAAGGATGTCAATCCGAATAATGTACGAACTATGTAAGGCAATATACTGAAAGCTGAAACTGAACTGATAATATAATAAGTGAAAGCAACTGGTAGTCAAAGATAATCTGAAGATATGCTTTCCTGCAGATACTGACTCAACTCTCTCAATATAGTAAGTAAAATAGTTGGATCCAGTAAATTCCTCAGATTGGAGCTGTCACGTTAAGCCCCCTTATGTTTATCCAAGTTGTTTTATTTTCTTAATTAGCTTCTTTACTTAATTAATTTTTCACTAATACAATAGTTAACCAATTACCCACATAATTAAGAATCATCTCAAATTACTTAATATACTACTTAATTTTAACACACCTTATACACCTTACTATCATGGTCATGTGGTACCTCGTATGGCACTAGTCCATAAATACCAGATATTTTAGCTCGGCCATATTTTATCTCAAAATGCCAAACTTCGATGAATTTCATTTCCTTCGATTCGCTTACCCTTTCACCTTCACGAATTTACTTATTCACTTGTTTGAAATAGCGTAATACTTATAATCCCAAAATAATCTTATTCCCGAACTTATGATGAAATTTTAACGTACGAGAATACAGGGTGTAATATCTCATTTCTGAACTTTCATCAATTTACTTATGGCGTACTTTTACGTACGAAAACGTGGGATATAACATCATTCCCCCCTTTGGAACATTCGTCCTCGAATGTTGGCTGATGCACTTATCATTTTCATAACCTATGTCTTCCGGATACTTTGGTACTCCTCTTGCTATCTAGGAAACTATTCTATGAATGAATCTCAAAAGCCAGGACATTCCACCCTTTAGGCCTCTTTCTCACACCACGATTTGTGGTCGGAATTCTTCGAATCTCACAATTGTTGCTACCTTTTGCCATAGATTCGTTTATCCATCCGTATGACTTTACTGCCATAATTCTTACTTTGATTTATCGTTACTAAGGTCTGGTACCGAACTCCAGGTCACTTTCGTTGCTTATCCCATATGTATAAATCTAAGTCCTTTAATGCTTCCTCATTACTGTTCATCTTAAGGATGGCGGCCTAATCTCATCTCATACTTTGTGACTTTTCTCCATCCATTGTTGATTCACCTCAATATTAATCTACAATATACCACTGATAACTTGAAAAGTTACTTCGAGGGATATTCGAAGTGATCTTTCTGATCCACTTAGCAGCGATATTGTTCTTCAGTAACCGTATTTTATAGCATCCCAATGTGATTCACTTATGTGGGTATTTTAATCCCGTACAATTCATGAAATTCTCTTCAAGTCATTACTCAATCGAAGTCCCAAACTCCATCCTTTATCTATCACAATCACACCCTCATTCCACAATCAGGGCAACATTCTATTTCTTCTAGGTGTTATTAGTCTTAGAATCCTTTGAGTTCATTCAGACTATGTTGAACTTTCTATAACTTAGAGGAACCATCAGCTCCTTTGTTTTCACAAGCTTAATCCCGAGAACTTATCCATTTTTGTCACCTTCTCACTTGGCTTCTTCTTATCCTTACTCTTGTATTTCTAAAACCTTCTCGTTCTATCATATTTTAGCTTGCGATCTATACATATCTATTTATACTACTTATGTTAATTTGGAACATCAAGCGAGACACCGCATTGTCTTTAACTCTTCTTTATTCCCTTAACTAGACCTCTAAATACTTAGAAACCATGGGATGGAAAGTATGTCACTAATGACACTGCTATATTTATGAATACTGGATCCCAACGCTTCTAGTCCTTTATATGAAATACAAATTACTCATAACCTTCTGCTTTTGAGTATCTCGTACGTTGTCCACATTTACCTTACTTACCTTAAAATATTGCATCGTATCTTCTATCTCTTTCATGACCTCCCTTTCACATAGTTATAATTCACGTTCACAACTTGAAGCTCTATTATAATACTTGCACCTCTGGGCATACACAATTCGGTTGGAGCATTGTATTGACTTCTCATGAGGCTAGTAATTCTTCTAACTGGCTTTATCGTAGAGCCGTTATAGAATATGGTTGTTGTAATATCTCCCTTGCACCTCTGATATTAAGAGTAATTCTGCAATATTCTCAATCACGATTTCTATAATTTCTGGGTTTAATAACCGAACCCGATTTACTTCATTGATGTAACTCTTTAGTTTCCTCCTTCTTCGGATCGTCCTTTATGTCGGCTTAAATTATCCCGATCTGGGGTTCATGGTATTAGTTATTTTTCTTAGCCGTTTATGGGCGTTGAGGAATATGCATGATACAATCCTTTGACAATTTAATCCTTCATTTATGACCTGGGATCAATTCTTTCTTTTAACGTATACCAGAATCTTCTACGGCTGTATATGTTGCATGTATAAAACTCTGAAACCTTAAGTACGTTCATAACGTAACCAACTCTGGATCATTGATCGAATAATTTCTTTCGTTCCATCTTATCTTTCTTTCAAGGTAAGCTATTACTTTTCCTGGCCTTTCTGCCCCCATGTTGCGTCCATACTTAGCTTATCTTAGTGCCCACACATGCTAGAGTTTTCGTACAACTCGTATGATCTCGAATATTACTTTTAATTTTACTTCTCGTTCATTAACCACGGTAGGTGCCACTTTCCTTTGGAGTGCTTCCAATGTTGTTGTGAGACTGTCGTTACATGACCATTTCCTCTTTAGGTCATTGTGCTTTGGTTGAAGCCTTCTTCCTTATTTCCTCAACTAGTCTTTCATTGTGGTACTGGGGGGGGGGGGATCCTCTGAATCTTGTAAGGCTGCAAGCTTATCACATCTTATACCTAACGGAATTTTTGATGTTCTTCCTCGCCTATAATTATCTATAGTTCTTACCTTCATGCCCTTGTGTTTGTATGGTTGCTCATGAACTAATATTTTGACTGTTTTCCCAGTGGCACTCTTCTTTATTTCCCTAACACTTATACGGTACCTTTAACTACCTCAACTCTTATCTGAATGTTTCTCAAGGATCATGATGCCATATTTGCGAGACTGAATTCCCCATGTTGGGGTTCACGATGTTTATTTTGCATGATCTATTGATTTGTCTGTATTCTCTTGTCTAGCCATAACGAGACTCTTCCTAAATCAACTATTAACTACTTGTTGGCCCATTCTTATGTCAATATTCCATGTAATCTTTCTTAGGTCATTTCCCTTGTCTTAACCTACGTTCCGCCCTGGATCCTTATCTATCAATAACATCCCAGGCAGGAACCCTTACTTTCTTTCCTTGACATCGTGCTTGTGTAATGTTCTAGAATCGTAGCATATTTGCATTTTTATCGCATTCTTGTTTTACCATTCCATAATTTCTAGAACCGCTTAACTCTGACTTAATGCCATTATCACTCCATATTCCCCCCTTTAGGGGAGTTTTAAGATTTAGTGCTACGATTATCTACGTATAGATGATTTACCTCTTTATCTTTGGCTTCTTTCACATCATTGATGACCCTTACTCGCCTTGCGAAAATCCTTCTGTACTAAGGATAACAAAATTCCTTATTCACGAGGGTGACACTTAGTGTAACTGGCACACATAGTCCCTTAAGCTTATCTTTGCTCACATTGTTTTCTTCTAGGGAAGCGTCTTCCTGAATGACCTTTCTCTGAATTTCTCATGAACCTTCTTCTGTTGTCCATTTTGTTATCGCCGAAACAAAATCTAAAATTCTCATGATGTCGACCACTATCAAATCGCTCATCCCCTAATTCATGTTTAGTTTATCTTGTTCACCAGCCCATACTGATTGTTATTATTCTGAGGTCTAACTTTTCCTTCTTGTATTCGTGTTAGAGTCACGAACTTATTTCTCAAAGTGAGGATATGACTTTATAGCCTATACTATTTTATTTTCTCAAGGCTTGTCACCTCTCGTATTTCCCTTCACTTGACTATAAACTCTGTAATACTGTCATTTATTTCATTCATTTTTTTTTATCTACCGTTGTCATCCATGTATCACATCTTACTCATAATGCTTCATTAACTCTCTTCTTATTTCCTACTAACATTTCTGTCTATCACTTGATTCTGAAAACTTCAACAAGATATTTTTTTGCTTTTATCTCCCCTTTGCCCCATCCATTGGCTCTTCGGGTTGCCTAACATTGTCTCTCTACTAGGGACGGGAGCCATACTAAGATAATATTTATCCCTTCTAGGATTCCAGTGCCTATCTTTGAAGTACTAATATCTAGCGGTACTATTTTAGAGTGCACCATATGGATGTCTCACAATGAGATCTATTAACACATTTGCAATACCCTTTGGAAATGTCAACTAATACAAGCAATCCATTCACCAATTTGGGTTACCCTAACCCCAGCCGAATCTTCATATCCTGTCATTCTCTTAACTATACTTGTTAGCCCCATAGAGAATAACTGAAATAGGTGTGACCAATTGTATATACTTATGTTACCGTTGAATATAACTCAAAAACCTTATATTCCTCTGCTTGAATTATAAACACTGTTAACCTTCATTAACTGGGCGCCTCGTACTCTTCTTCATCTTGCTTCTTTTGCTTGTTGAAACTTGTATTTATCTTCTGAATCTCTAGTTGTCTTTCACCATTAAGGTGGATAGGTATTCTTGCTTCAATACTCCTTATCAAGAGGCTTAAACCTTTCAGTACGCACCTGATCTACTGAAGGCTTCACATTTACTTATCATAAGCATGATGCAAAGTCGAGTTCCTCTGACTCAACTCTTCCATAGCCATGTCTTTTACCAACCGTCTTTCTGGATGTAGCTATCGTCTTATTACGAATAAAATAGAAGTTAGGAATTTGAATTCTTTCAACTGAGCTCTACCACACGATCTAGAGTAAGAAGAAAGAGTGACAATCATAAATGCCTTGTAGCCTCCTGCTTATAAGTGTGGTGCATGACACAACCATAAACAAGACTCTACCAGACATGACTTGTAGACTCCCTAGGACCGAATATCTCTGATACCACTTTGTCATGCCCCAACCTGGGGAGGCGTGGCTAGCACCCGGTGTCGCACTGGCCCGAGCGAACCACTCTGTAACTCATTTATTTTCTTTGTAACTATGATGGTCCAACATGGCCACAACTCATAATGTATAACTATTAGTGGGAAAAACTGTATCAATGAACCATAATTCTTAAAACATGAATACATATGGGCCGTCAAGACCTCTGACATACTGTAAAAATAAAACTCTGTTACAACGCCCCTAGGATTATTTGACATCAAATGGGACAGGGTACTGGCCTACCCATAATCTGTAGCAAAACTCTGACATGTTGACTCTTAGACTCGATTGCACTCCGAATGAGGTGGAGTCTTACCGATCCTTCGCTGAATGTCGATCTCGTCTACTATGAGGGCTCGTCAAACCTATTATCTATACCTGCAGGCATGAATGCAGCATCCCCAACAAAAGGATGTCAATACGAATAATGTACTGAGTATGTAAGGCATTATACTGAGAGCTGAAACTGAACTGATAATATAATAAGTGAAAGCAACTAGAAGTCAAAGATAATCTGAAGATATGATTACCTACTGATACTGACTCAACTCTCTCAATCTAGTAAGTAAAATAGTTTTCCGGCCCTATAAGGCTCGGTATATATATATATATATATATATATATATATAATTGTCATGCCGTAGTAGGATCTCTCATAGGCGCTCGGCCATACTAGGCTCTGCATCTCGACCAACTGGGCTCGCTCATTGTTGCTCGACCACAGTAGGCTCCGTATATAACTTACCATTTGATCAGAGGTTGCCCAATAGGGGCATGCCCATCGATTATAGCTTGATGGTAANTATTTCCTTTTTCCAGTCAAGAGATTAAAGAGTATATATATATATATATACTCTTTAATCTCTTGACTGGAAAAAGGAAATACTCAAATGAATATGAAATCCTGATAATGAGAATATTGTAACTTACAAAACTAGGAAAATATACGTAAATTTCGGGAAATGAATTTTTCTTTATGTCTCGTTATCAAACTCGTGAAATTACGAGATTATGCAAAATGAAGGAAGAGCTTAGCTTAACATACCTTAGTCAATTCTCTTGAAAATTCCTCTAAAATACGTCAATTGCAATACCATGTAACGGTGAATTGAAGCAAAGAAAAATCCATATGATACTCTTGAAAAAGATTGCACCTTACTTCCTTAAAATTGCACAATCTCACGTGGCTAAGATACGGTTTCGTATGAATTTTTGAAGTAACTTTCGTTGACATCCAAATCATGTGATATCTTACTTTGTATTTGAGAAGCCTTGTTATTGATAAATAACAAGAGTAGAACATTCGAATGTGAAGTGTTCAATCTGATGCAGTTGCAAAGAGAATTCCTAAGCAAATGAAAAAGTTTCGGACCTTTTAATAGAAGAATCTAATAAAGTAGATCACAAGAAAGAACTTGCTCAATTTTATTTATTATCTTGTAGAGATGAAATTGAATTATAAGAGTCTTTATGCCTTTGGTTGTGGGCCCCGCTAGTATGGTGACTTAGCCACCAAAATCCCTTAAATTTGCCACCTAAATTACATGAATTCATGAGTCATAGTGTTGAAATTGGGGGCTTCCACGTTTAGCCCCCCTTATGTTTATCCAAATTGTTTTATTTTCTTAATTAGCTTCATTACTTAATTAATCTTTCACTAATCCAACAATTAATTAATTACCCACATAATTAAGAATCATCTCAAATTACTTAATATACTACTTACTTTTAACACTGCTTATACACCTTACTATCAAGGTCATGTGGTACCTTGTATGGCACTAGTCCATAAATACCGGGTATTTTAGCTCGGCCATATTTTATCTCAAAATGTCAAACTTCGACGAAATTTATTTCCTTCGATTCGCTTACCCTTTCACCTTCACGAGTTCAGTTATCACTTGTTTGAAATGGCGTAATACTTATAATCCCAAAATAATCTCATCCTCGAACTTATGTCGATTAACTTATGACGAAAGTTTAAAGTACGAGAATACGGGGTGTAATATCTCATTTCCAGAATTTTATCAATTTACGTATGGCATACTTTTACGTACGAAATTGTGGGGTGTAACAGGTCATCACGGTGAAAATAACAACATAGTGCCTAGTGACGAGGTACCTCCCGTTGATCCCATTAGAATTCCGGTCGCTAACTCGATTGACACTAACTCACATGTGGCCATCAACACAAATCTACCTACTGACCCCGAGAATAGCATCTGTGATGGAGCTCGATCGAAAACCCAAAATAAACAAAACATTGGAGGAGACAGGATCAATTTACGGGTGATCTTCGAAATGTTGCAGGCTCAACAGGAAGTGATAGCCCAGTTAAAGAAGCAAAGCCGCGCGCCGAGCAGAATCGAACCTGATCCATCCCGGGAAGTCATCCGCAAGCGGTTGTAGAGTGGTCGAATGAAAACGAATCAGGGACTAACCCAGAGATCATAAAGATGCTCGAGGAACTGAAAAATGGGTATAATCAGGGGAGAAGAAAATCGAAGCTAATGACAAAAAGGTGAAAACCTACAATTCCAGGGTCGGCCAAATCCTAGGAGCACCACCGATATTGAAAGGCCTAGATTCCAAGAAGTTCGTTCAAAAATCTTTTCCTCCGAGCGCGTCTCTTACGCCTATCTCTAAGAAGTTCCGCATGCCCGAGATTCCTAAGTACAACAGAACGACCGACCCAAATGAGCATGTGGCCTCTTATACATGTGCCATCAAAGGGAACAACTTGAAGGATGATGAGATCGAGTCTGCCATGTTGAAAAGGTTCGAGGAGACCCTTTCAAAATAAGCTATGATATGGTATCACAACTCACCTCCTAATTCGATTGACTCATTTTCTATGCTTGCAAATTCCTTCTTAAAAGCACACGCCGGGGCTATCAAGGTCGAGACCAGGAAGTCAGACCTTTTAAAAGTAAAATAGAAGGACAAAAAAATGCTCAAAGAGTTCGTGTCCCGATTTCAAATGGATCAGATAAACCTGTCACCGGTCGCTGATAATTGGTCCGTTCAGGTTTTCGCCCAATGACTCAGCATTCGGAGCTTGTTTGCTTCACAGCAGTTGAAACAAAACTTGGTAGAATATCCGGTTGTCACTTGGGGCAATATCCATAACCGGTATCAATCAAAAATCAGGGTCGACAATGATCAGCTGGGGGGCCCCTTCCGGGTCCGTGTATCCCGTCAAACCATCGACACAGTCAAGAGAGACATCGATCGTGAACCGAGATCAACCAAGGATCGGTATCAGCCATAGAATGGAGATCGAAGAAGTAGTGGGTCCGGGCGGAACCCTATGAGAAATGAAAAGAGAAATGACCGAGGTCAGAGAAACCGGGGACTCATGAGCAAAAATATCTTCGACGGCCCCTTCAAGCCTAAAGAAGAACCAAGATTATCAGAGTACAACTTCAGCGCTATTGTATCTGCCATCGCACGCATCAAAGATACCAAATGGCCTAGACATTTACAGTACGATCCAACCCAAAGCGATCCCAACCTAATGTGAAAATATCACGGCACTCATGGCCACAGAATAGAAGACTGCCGACAATTAAGAGAAGAGGTGGCCCGGCCGTTCAACAACGGACATCTCTGAGGGTTCTTAAGTGATCGGGCCAAGAACCACTTCCGGAACGGGGATTATAATAAGTAGACCGAGCAGGAGGAACCTCAGCACGTCATTAACATGATCATTGGTGGGTCGACATTCCATAGGGGCTGATGCAAAAGCGCACCAAAGTATCCATCACAAAGGAAAAAAGGACTCGGGATTACGTACCGGATGAAACCTTGTCTTTCAATGACGAAGACGTTGAGGGGATCTAGCAGCCCCACAATGATGCACTGGTATTATCGGTACTCGTAAATAAATCTCGAATTAAGTGTGTTAATTGATCTAGGTAGCTCAGCCAACATCACCAGATCGAGGGTCGTGGAACAACTCGGCCTAAAAGGGTGTGAGATCACTAAAGAGGAGATAACATTACTGGTGAACATCGTCGGAACTGTACAGGAAGCCAAGCTCTATGTAATTGAAGGAGATATGAGATACAACCATTTGTTCGAGAGGCCATGGATTCACAACATGAGAGCAATACCCTCGACACTTCACCAGGTGTTGAAATTCCCAACACCCCGAGGAATCAAAACAGTTTATGGGGAACAACCGGCCTCCAAGGAGATATTCATTATAGATAAGGTGATCTTGGAATCCACACTCTAGTCATCAGAGGATCCAAATCAGATGGTCAAAGAAGGGGCCAAATAGCATTTACTAATACCAGCCTTGACAGAATTAGAGGAACGAGAGGTAGATGAGGATGACGACTACGGAGTCTCCAAATCTTTCATAGCCCCCTGACGACTGCAGCGCTACCAAATCAACGGTCGAGGAATTGGAACAACTCGTACTAATTGAGCACTTGCCCGATCGAAAGGTATACCTGGGAACAGGGTTAAACCCCTAGCTCAGGAAAAAAATCATTCAATTTCTTATAGCTAACGAAGATTGTTTCGCTTGGTCCTAGCTTGATATGACAAGGATCCCGCCGGAAATAATCACTCACAAGATAATCCTGGACCCAAATTTCAATCTAGTCAAGAAGAATAGGGGACCCCAGTCCAAGGTCAAACATGCTTTCATCAAGGACGAGGTGTCTAAACTCCTTAAAATATGGTCCATTTGGGAGGTTAAATACCCGGATTGGTTAGCGAACGTAGTGGTAGTCCCTAAAAAGGGAATAAATTTAGAATGTGTGTAGACTATAAGGATTTGAATAAGTCATGTCCCAAGGACTCCTTCCCTTTGCCCAACATCGATCGCATGATCGATGCCACGGCCAACCACAAGATCCTCAGTTTTCTCGACGCCTACTCCGGGTACAACCAAATACGGATGAACCCGGGAGATCAGGAAAAAAACCTCCATCACTAAGTACGGCACTTACTACTATAACATTATGCCATTTGGATTTAAAAATGTCTGTGCCACTAACTGACGCCTAGTAAACCAGATGTTCGAGGAACAAATAAAAAAATCAATGGAGGTTTACATTGGCGATATGTTAGTTAAGTCCTACGAGCAAAGGACCATTTGAAACATTTGCAGTAACCTTAAGAATATTGAATAAGTATAATATGAAGTTGAACCCAGAGAAATGTGCATTTGGAGTTGGATCCAGTAAATTCCTCAGATTCATGGTATCCAACCGGGGAATCGAGATCATTCCCGACAAGATCAAATCCATCTAAGATATCACAATTTTGGACAACATGAAGGCCGTGTAAAGATTAAATGGATGCATAGCTGCCCTGGGGCGATTCATCTCGAGGTCATGTGCCAAGAGACATCAATTATGCTCGCTATTGAAGAAGAAGAATAACATCTCATGGACACCGGAGTGCCAACGGGCCTTGGAGGAACTCAAGCGGTATCTATCAAGACCACCTCTACTTTATACTCCGTATACGAACGAGTAGCTATACCTATACTTAGCGATTATCGGAAGTAGCGGTAAGTGCAGTCCTGGTTCGGGAAGAGATTGGTACGCAATTTCCAATTTACTACGTTAGCAGGACTTTGGACGAGGTAGAAACTAGATACCCTCACCTAGAGAAATTTCCTCACTTTGCTAAGCGCCTCTAGAAAGATAAAACCGTATTTTCAATGTCACCCCACCTAGCGACGTCCTCTATGGCGATAGAATCCACACCATCAAAGAAGTTGCGAAAGGGGTCGTCTGTCCTGCAGGTGCCCTCGTTGGGAAGTTCTTTCACCGTCTGAGCCTTATTATACATAGACTTAGTCAACAAGGGTGACTCATTGATGTATATCACAATGTGTGCTTCCTTTGGGGCATTGCTCACATCCCGAGAAGCCTCGGCCACGGCCTCCTCGTCGGCCTCCCTAGCTTGAGGCGGATCGGCCTCGCCTCTCTCTAGTTCAAAGGCCCCTTGCCCCTCGAGCTGTGACGGCACGCGAGCCACCAGATCAAAGGCTTCTCTTTCTTCTTCGTATTCGTCTTTTAGCCGATAGCGTGAACCTGAGGAAGGTGCTCGAGCGTTGGTACTTTCTTTGGACTTGCGCACCAGTCTTCTTCTTATTTTCATCTTCTCCGAGTTCAGAGAACTCGGAACTCTCTTTATTTTCTTCTCTTGAGACTATCTTGGAGAAGGAATCGGCAAGTAAGTCCTTGCTACTGGCTGGAGGCCTCAGTTCGGCATCCTTGGATAAATGATCACGCTCAACTATGTCTAATAAAAGACTAAGCAGGCGTTGCAATTATAATCTGAGGTATTAAGCCCAGAGTCGATCTCACAGGGACTTCACGTATCAACCAAGTTCTTAGAATATACAACTGTTACTCAGTCAATTCTCTCAAGACTTTTTTTTTAATATAAATTGGTGATGTTTACTAGTTCTACTGACAGTAATAATAAACAAACGATTACTAATAATGTGTTGTAAACAATTATGGTAAAGGTCTAAGGCTATGGTTTCCCCCGTTGGTGAACTTACTTCTCGGATATTTCATATAACTTGATTAATTATCTCTATCAATCATGAACACTCTATCTATCCTAAATCTATCTCAAGTAATTATGATAATTTACTAGACGCACTCTCTCAAGTTACGCTAGCTAGATCGCATTACAATTCACTTTAGATTGCACCCGAAGTATCGTTATTTCTAATCCAACTTCTAAACCCTCGGTTATGACTTTCGTCTATACTCTGGGAGTGGTGTTGTTCAAACAATTACCTAAATATGCACTCTCTCTCAAGTAGATACATACTAAATAGGCACAGCTAATTGATGGCCATTCAATTAACTACAACAAGAACGTAGTTGAACAAATAGAGATGAACAATCAACCAAACTATATTAATATCACCATAAGTTTATCCCCCAACAGGTTCCACCAAAACCCTAGATTAAGAAAATTAGCTACTCATATTCATAAGAACCAATTCTAAAATAACTTGCATAATTGAACTACAAATTAATAAATAAAAGCTATAAAATCAATGGTTGCTTCACTGAGTAGTAATCCACACGTTTTTCTTCACTCTAATGGCCTCCGTCTTCTCAAATTTGTGTCCTTGGGTCTATTTATATGTTTGGGATAAACCCTAACCGTGTAGGGGACTTCTATTCCAACCGGGAAACACTTAAACTCTTCAAAACTCGGGTTTGACCGGATCAGGGGCCAGGCGTTACAGGCCAAATACCTGGATAACGCCTGGCCAGGCCTGGCATTTGGGCCCTAACGCCTAGCTAACACCTGGCCTCACCAGGCTTTACAGCCCAAACCCCCGGCTAAAGCCTGGTGTGGCCAGGCTTTTCAGTTCAAACGCCCGGGTATAGCCGGCTTCACTCCTTTTCGCCTCTTGAGCTATTTTTGACGGTCATACATCCCTTTATCTTGGATTCCATCTCCAATGCACCTACACATGAAATAGACTCCATTAGGCACATAAAAAGTGTATTTTTATCATTAATGCTCATAAAATGTATGGCACATAACGTGTTAAACCATAAATTCTAGCCACACATCAACACCCCACACTTAAACTTTTGCTCGTCCTCGAGAAATCAAACTACACTCATGTACACAACTTATTAAGCAAATCCCTTAACACGTTCTACCAAGAATATATAAAACAATTCAAGCACAAAGGTGTGACATCCTCGCCTCAATAGTCGACTCACGTATACCATGCTTTATTCACAATCCACTAACTACTCTAACTTAGAGGTCAACAACATTACCTTTCCTTTGTGAATTATGTGCCCTCACCAAATCGAATAGTTAGTTCCACACACAATGAAATTCAAGAAACTTAGGAACTCAAGATCGAAAGAATTCACTCACTCTCAGAAATAACATTCATATGCCACAAACGATGCACCATAGGCTTGCCCGTAGTGTACTACTCTACTAATCGAGCTCATTCAGTCTAGGATCAATTAGGACTTTTATTTGGTTGTAATGTAGGCTGCGGGACGGGTAGGATACATTTAGATATAAGAGTGACTACACCTCTTTAAGCACTTTAATACACATACTTTAGCTTTTTAACCTCACTTATATTAAACCAACTCCACCTTCACATAAATGTTAATACCCCATACTTCTTTAAGTTCAAATACAGTAAGAGTCACCACTTGTCACATGCTATAATTTTTATTTTTTTTTCCTTCTTTCTCTTTTTTTTTTTTTTTCTCAAGTGACTCTTACTTTTCAAAACATTGCACCTTTCTCCTAATTTCAATTATTCCCCTCAAAAACCAACCTACCACCCCACACTTTAATTTTTCCATATTTCATAACATTTCCAGTGCATACGAGAGGTGACAAGGTTCAGATATATGATCAATTCAAACAAAGGGGTATGGCTTGTAATGTGGTTGACAAAGAAATAGGATTATAGTCTTAACGGGGTTAACTACGATACATAACAATTAGGTAGGTAAAATATATAATGTTGGCTCAACAAAGAAATGCATATATCACTTCCAAGACTGAACAAAACTTCTATTTCGCTTTGCACACACACGGGGCAAGTTCTAGACATCAAATGCAATGCACAGAATAGCATACAAATCTCACACACACATGGCACATAGCTCACTCAGGATCGGATCTATCACGACACTCCAGTCAAAGCAGTTAAGCAAATCTTAAGAATTCCTGATTTAAGGTATTTATCCTGGAGTCAAAAGATTGATCCTAAGCGTCACAACCATAGTACTGACTATTCTCAAGGCATTAGCACATTTCGAGATATTTCTACTATTAAGCCCTCAACCATGTGGTTACTACTCCTAAAAATTAAAAACTACCTACACCCAGTTCAATTAAAAACCCTTGGAAAAGAACCGCGGTCCAAAGTAAAACCAAGGGGGAATTACTACACTACCTAAAATAAAAAAATCATTTTGGTGTTTTCCTTTAGACTCACTTCCCTCAAGAAAACTGTCTAGGAGGTCCATTGTCGGGAAGAGTCCACATATTTGAATTAAATTTTTTTTTTAACCTAAAATAAAAAGAATGCAGGAAAACAACTATTAAAACTTAAAAGAAAAATCATTATAGAAAAATCATAATGCTACCATGACCATAAAAAAATACAATAAGAAACCATATAAAGTACAACATTATCACCACAAAACATATATCTACAGCACTATCACCACAAAACATATATATACAGCACCCCACACCTAATTCATGCAATGTCCTTAGTGCATCTTGTATAGACAAAGCAAGAAATAAAAGTAAGGCGCAAGAAACTCCCTGGTCATTACACGTCTTCATCATCGGACGCTCTCTATTCCTCTTCATATTCATCTTCTTCATCATCTTCCTCATCAGAGCGCAGCGGCTCCGCATCAGAATCTTCAGGAGTGTTTATATCTTCATCATCTGGGAGCCTGTACCCCTCACGTGATCCTATCATTTGCTACGTGTGCACATTGAGTGGGTATCTCTGATCCAACTCATACCTTTCCTCTGGTGATGTTGGACGACCTCCTATGCGCAATTGTAAATCCATCATCTCATAGAGATGGGCCATGAAGAAATCGTCTCGCACATTACGCTCAGCATTGGTCACGGAAGACTCTTCTTTCAGTCTTAAGCCAGTGATGTCTGATTCCTTAGTTAGTTGTTGATCAATAATGTGGTCAAAGTTGGGCTCAATCGCTGCATTTGCATTTAGCAGGAACTGAGTCAGGAAATTCGGGAAAGGGATCCGATAAATTCTATTACTGGAACACACCAATCCCATTTGATATCGCATTAGATGACCCACATTTACTTGTTGCCCCGTCATGAGGAAGAATAGCACACAAATCCTCTCTCGGCTTATTAAGGTGTCATGGTTGCACGGTAATATCCGTGCATTGATCAATTTCAGCCATACTTGTGTTTCAGCCTTCATCTTTTTCTTGGGAAACCTTTTATGTCGATTGGTGGCTCTATCCCGAATCCAAGAAGCCCTGGACTCAACCCCACACAACGTGTGCCTCACCTATGTATAATTAGTATGTCGAATGAATTGTTCAAGATGCTCCACCGGAACATTTGGTGCACCTAGAAAGTCGCATATGGCCTTGGCCGAAAAATCCACCAAATGCCCATGAATTGGCACCAATTCTTCCTTGTCATTAGGATCAAATCCTGCATAGAATTCCCGGACAAAGTTGAGATTGATATTACCATTTTTTTTAAACACATATCCCAGACCTAATTCATGGACGCTCCTCCATATTGCCGGGAATTTAGTTCTAAGACTCCCCTCCTTAATGGCCCCTTCAGGATGGACATGCTTAGTTTGCAACATGCATACCATTTCTTGGATTGTGCTGGTATACTGTTGAGACCATATTCTTGTTGGCCAACGGGTTGCCGCCTCATAGAAGCCACAGCAGCTACTACTTCCTCACCAGTCATGCTAGAAGTAGCATCTCCCCCTTTTCTTTTCTTTTGAGGTGGTGGGGTTTTGATTTTGTTTTCGGTGGGGCTGAAGATGTGGCCTTTCCCTTGCCGGTGGCTTTTCTGGGTAGCATCGTTGGACCTGCACAATTTATGAGTAGTGAGTGAGTGTCGCAAAGTATATACTATCTGTTTTCTCACTTTGCCAAGGTTACTCAGACTTCACCTTGGCATGTTTATGGCATTTGACACACATTGCTACTAATTGGCTTCTCGTGAGCCACTTTCCACTTAAAATTCCATGGAATTCACAATGCATGACATTAGTGGTGTGTTTCCCGGAGATTCGGGCTCCAAACGGTACATGTATTTCCATTGAGTCATTACATCGAGCACTTGACTGGCACAACTGCCATTAAAGCTCTTATGGAAATGAGGGATTGCCTCATTCACCCAAAACTGTTTGGGATTCCATAACACCACTTAGCCTCACAATTTCAGCCCAATCCTAAGGGGTTTTGGTAATTGGGGTTCATAACAACATACAACATGACCAAGAACTTTAGACACCCATAAAAACTTCACCATGAAATCAAGGATACACCTTTCATATGTGTAAATTCGAGTTAATAAAGGATAGGACTAGAATCATACCTCAAAGATTGATGTGTTTTAGGCGGATGAAGTACCCCACAGAATTTAACCTGTGCAAATCGTGTGATGTGTTTTGGTGTGATTATGAGAGACAAACCATGTAGTGAAGGCTTGATTTTAGTGAAGATTTGTGCTAGGGAGTTCAAACTTGCTTGAGAGAGAGTTGGGAGATGTAGAAATAAGAAGAGGGGACTTACCTGGCATTATTCGAGCGTTTTAATCAAAAAATCCTGGGCACCTAGGCGTTTGGCCCCTAAGGCCAGCCCCCCCTGGCGTTAGCCAAGCATTACACCCATAACGCCAGAGGCCCCCTGGCGTTAGCGAGGCGTTTGGGGCTTAACGCCTGGGGTCTCTTGGCTTTTGTTAGGCATTTTAGGCTTAAGTCCTGCTTGACCCCAGCTATGTCCTCTCCTTCCGTCATGCGAAAACACTCCTCCTATCACCCGAATGCACTTGCAAGCTCATTAGTACCTATAATTACACGAAATACTTCTAGCTACACTAATATTTAACTATGCATTGGGTTTCCTCCCAATAAGCGCCTTATTTAATGTCGAGGCACGACGATTATAACAAAGCAATAGGTTGCCTCGTATGAAGCCCCTTATTTAACGTCGCGGTACGACGCAGCATAAACGCCATTTAAGGATTGTTTAGTGTTTTAGGTTCACCCAGATGCACAATAGCCAGCACATTGGCTTCATTCATTCCCATATACCTTTTTAATCATTTTCCATTGACCTTGAAGGTTTTAGACTCATCCTCAGCAGTAATCTCCACAGCACCATAAGGAAATATGTTGACCACTTCAAACGGGCCAGACCATCAGGACTTGAGCTTACCCGGAAACAATCTTAATCTTGATTTATAAAGCAATACCTTGTCTCCTGGTTTGAAATCTCGGTCCACAATGTTTTTATCATATAATATCTTCATTCGTTCCTTATACAACCTGGTGCTTTCAAATGCTTGTCCTCTGAACTCTTCTAACTCGTGTAATTCTGTTACTCGATTTTCTCCAGCAGTATCGAAATCCAGATTTAACTGCTTCAATGCCCACCAAGCTCGATGTTCTAATTCCACGGGCAGGTGAAAGGCCTTACCAAATACCAACTTGTATGGAGACATACTGATTGGTGTTTTGAATGCGGTTCTGTAAGCCCATAGGGCATCATCAAGTTTCTTCGCCCAATCAGTTCTTGTGGCGTTAAATGTTTTGGTTAGTACACTCTTTATTTCACGGTTGGAGACCTCAACCTGCCCGCTAGTTTAGGGGTGGTATGGGGTTGCTACCTTGTGACGTACATCATATTTAGCAAGCAACTTTTCGAAGACACGATTGCAGAAATGCATGCCTCCATCACTTGTAATGGCCCTGTTCCCTTAGTCAATGGATTCGAGTCATCAATTTCAATAGGTACCTGCACCAATGTATTTGTCTGTCTACTTTCATGACTCTTTTCTTGTTCCAGGTCCAGGTATCTGCCATTAGGGAGAGTAACTGCCATTAACTATTTTGGGCCCTGGTCCCTTGGATTCACCTGAGTATCAGCCGGTAAAGTTCCGTGAGGACGATTGTTAACTGCATTTGAAATCTGCCCCAACTGCATTTCGATATTTTTAATAGCTGAATCATGGGCATCCACTTTTTCGCTAATCTTAGCATTTGAACCAATAACCTGCTGCATCATAGCTTCTAACCTGGAGAACCCATCCTCTTGCCTTCCCCCCTGTTGTTGCTGAGGAGGGTAGTATAATTGTTGTTGATTCTGATGGTTATACCCGAACGGCCTCTGATATGGTGTTGCATTACCTTGTGGTCTCATGACACCCATGTTGCCACTATTCTGATGTTGGTGAGGCAGTCTATATGGTTGAACTTGGTGACCCCAGTTCTCCCTCCCTTGTCTCTGGCGTTAGTAATTTGACACATAATTCATATTTTCTGGATAAGGANATTCCTCCACCTTCTTAGTAAGTATACTCATCTGTGTTATCAAGGTGGCCACGTTCTCTGCAATAGTATTGGATGGGTCGAATGGCACTGAGTGAACTACAGGAGTAATGGGTGCATTCCTTGTTGTCCATCCTGAATTCTGTGCCATTTTATCAAGTAAGATTTGACTTTCTCTCCACGTTTTGCTAAAGAATGCCACACCGGCTGAAGCATCAACATATGCTTTAACAGTATCAGCCAAACCCATATAAAAATGCTGCCCCAACATCTGCTCTGGAATACCATGATGTGGACAAATAACCAGCATCCCCTTAAATCGTTCCCATGTCTCTTGCAATGTTTCAACTGGTTTCAGTCTGAAGATCAAGATTTCGTACATTTTTTGGGCAATATTGTTAGGTGGATAAAACTTGTTCACGAATTGATTAACTAACTCCTCCCATGTGGTAATGGAATTGATGGGGAGTGAGTTTAGCCAAGTCTGG
>ML344826.1:2189-31349 GCA_005239505.1 Nicotiana paniculata | reverse complement strand
TCCAACAATCACAAACATGGGTAATGGGATTTGAGGGACAAATACAGAGCATGTGAGGGCAAATATGCAGCAGGCGGACACACATATAGGCATGCAATCAGAAGCTCTGAAGGGTTCAGAGGATTAGGGGTA
This sequence comes from Nicotiana paniculata, assembly GCA_005239505.1. Taxonomy (NCBI): domain Eukaryota; kingdom Viridiplantae; phylum Streptophyta; class Magnoliopsida; order Solanales; family Solanaceae; genus Nicotiana; species Nicotiana paniculata. The sequence goes on along the minus strand of ML344826.1, from coordinate 31,217 downwards.
CAGTAAAGTACTAGGTTAGATTAACACCAAAACAACTAAGACCATGATTAAACTAATGTACCAGTCATAGGCATGGAGATTCACGTAAGAAGCAGGTGCGAAGTATACAGAAACATGCTGGTCATAAACAAGTAAAGCCTAACTTAACATGCAGAGGGGAGTTCAGGATCCTAGATACATGTTGAATAATAAGTAAAAGCAAATTAGAAACACACTGAATTACAACAGTGATAGAAACAAGTTGGTTTGAGGACTGAAATCTAAATTAGAACATACCGGTGAAGTGAAGAAAGCAGTAACACAAACATGAAGTAGGAGATGCACAATAGTTAGCCTTGGCTTGCAGCCGGCTAACTTAGAATAGCAGTAACTAGCACAGAAGAGAGAGAGATACAGAGAGAGTTTTTATATTTGTGAAAGAGAGAGAGAGCTGAACAAATCAATTCGTGTGTTTGGAAAATAAGAGGCCTGGGTATATATAGCTTTGAAAACAGTAGTAAATAAGGTGCAGATCAAAGTCAGGAAGCAATTAAGGGAATCATAATCAATCAGTTTAAGTACTTCCTCTAATTAAGGGGTTAAATTTCAAACGGTAATGGACATGTGACAAATAAGGAAAGATACCACATGGCTGACATATAATACATAAGGAAATATTTCAAACTAATACAAGTATAGGACAGGTAATTAGGCTAGGTACATAACGTATTAATTAAGGAATGTCATAAGAATCAACATAATCAGCTATGAAAGATAAGGCAGGGAATGATGGAAATCAGCAAGAAACTCTCGAGTGAGGTTCAAATCTCAGGAAATTAGCACCAATTAATGAAAGTATCACGTATGACTAGAACACCACACAGGGAAATAATTTCAGCATATAGAACAAATAATTAGTCTAGGTTCAGAAAATCTAATTAAGGAAAGGTCTATAAGAATCGATTAACAGTAGAATCAATCAAATAAGGCAAGTGAATAACTCATGGGTCAAAATCAGTAATGTATTACCATAGGAGATCAGTGAAGGATACTAATCCCAGGGAATCAGGGACTCGAATAAGGAAAACATCATCTAAAGGAAGTCAACACGCATTAAATAGATAATGGTCAAGAAATCTAAACCCTAGTAATCACAGTAGAGTAAAATCATACGAAATTAAGGATTCACATGAATTACAGAGTAAACATTGATGTAAGCGGGAAAAGAAAGAAAATCAAAGACATAGATGAACACCATAGGGTAAATTTTCACAGAATCATAAAGCTCATGAGACGCAAGCACATATGCAAACATATTATCAGAGACAAAATCAGGAACTCAAGGTTTAGGACTAAATACTAGGGTATTAACACAACAACTCAGATAAAGAGAGAGATACTTAGATAAATCACTAAAACACAGTAGAAATCCTAGGATAACATTGAAGAATCATAGGAAAACCGTTTTAAAAAGGGGTTATGAAACCCTAGTTTGAAGATGAAGAATCGTTTTAGGGAAAATGGAACAACCTTTGAAAACACCAAAAATGGCTCATAATATGCCAAGATCTGTTACAGATCTAAGAAAATCAGAGAATAGTAATTAGGGTTTCACAGAGACAACCCAAAGAGAAGGAGAAACGGCTTAGAAACCACTGGTTCTAGCCGGCAATAACAAAATCTTACTCGGACGGCCATGGATGGCCGGGGAACGGCATGAAAAGTCATGGGGTGAGGTGAACCGCTTCAGGATCTCCTAAGGACCTCCCGACAGTGATACCCGGTGTAGGAGGGATCCATGAAGCTAAGAGGAGTGAGGACCCATGGTTTCCGGCAAGAGAGGTAGTCGGAGAAGACGAGCCATCTACATCGGAGAAGAAGAGACTGGAAGTCTCTAGAAGATACTAGAGAGGGAGAGAGAGTTGGAGAGATGAGGGACCGGTTAGAATGAGAGGGGTCGGGGGGGTTAGTCTAGGGTTTACTTAAGGTAATAGAAATCAGGGCCGTTAATCTAATTTGATCAACGACTCAGATTGGTTTAGGGTTGGGCCGTGTATGATATGGTATTGGGCTTGGGGGTTTGGGTTTAATTTAAGGTGGGTTTGGGTTTAATTGGGCTAGGATTTAAATAAAATGTGGCTAGTTGTTAAATACTCAATTAAAATGTTAAATGCTTAATTAAATTTAGTTAAAATAACTAATAATCAGAAGAATGAAATTGGTGATTTAAGAAATAAAATAAAAATGGTTAATCAGTATTAAAAAATATAAATGAACAATTATTGGATAGAAATAACATAAAAATATATGGTTAGGCTATAACTGCAAAATTATTGCAATTATAGCCAAAAGGTGCCAATTTGACCGATTGTGAAATAATTTGATCTTACCAAGGACAAAAATAATGTATTAAGTCAAGAGATGTCTTTGAAATCATTTGTAATACAATTTACAATTAATTATTAGAGATAAAAATACTGGATAAATTAGAAATAAATTTATAAAAATATGAGAAAAATTATAGAAAAATACCAATTGTTATGGAACTTGATTTTGAAGGTATATATGCAAATTTAAAAATAATTTGAGTAAAAAATGGGTATCAACAATATTCACCTTGTATGAAGTTGTTCTTGATACGCTTGAGTCCTTATTTACTAATTTTCCCTCTACATGCTTTGATTAGAGCTAATTGCTTTAGGATCGACCCTTACTACCTAATTGACTCTTATTTGACTTAACCAAAGGTTTTACCTCTCTATCATCATGCTATATTTTCATAAACTACCTATGATTAATTGAATTGTTGAATATCCCTCATAATTGCTCAACCTCATAAGGGGTTTAGATAAATTATATCTTAGTCGACTTGTCCTTACTTGGAATTATTTGACTTGTGTTGTCTTCTCATTGTTGACTTGAATTTGTGGATTTGTTTCTTGTCTTGTTTTTCCCTGGTCAAGTTTTTCTTTTTACAGTTAGTAGTCTTTACCGTGATTATTCCTTGTCAATGATGTTCTACTGCTTCTTTGTGAATTGAAGTTCTTGTATTGATTTATTCGCCGTACCTTGTGTCATTTTCATGATTGCTTTGTATTTGATGTGGTGATGTACGAGTTTTCTACCGTGCTATAATTGTTGGATTTGATTTTTGCACTGAATATTTAAATTGGGGACTACAGACGTATTCTGGGAGATCCCCCATGTACTGCATATTTAAATTGGGGACTACAGACGTATTCTAGGAGATCCCTCTTGTACTGCATATTTAAATTGGGGACTACAGACGTATTCTGGGAGATCCCCCATGTACTGCATATTTAAATTGGGGACTACAGACGTATTCTGGGAGATCCCCCTTGTACTGCATATTTACTTTGGGACTACAGACGTATTCCGGGAGATCCCCCAGCACTGCATATTGTTTTGAGACTACGGATGTATTCCGGGAGATCCTCGCTATTGTGTGATGAATTCGGAACTACGGGATGGAATCCCGGTATATTTTATCAAGGGAATTATGTTTGAAATACAATTATTTGGAAAGTCCAATTTGAAAAACAACTATCTTAAATAAAACTATGTTTGAAGGACATTCCCTTGGAAAAGAATATTTGAAAAAAAAAATGTTTGTGTTAAATAAAACTATGTTGAATGATATCCCTTTGGAAGAGAATATTTGAAAAATATTTATGTTAAATAAAACTATGTTGAAGGATATCCTTTAGAAAAGAATATTTGAAAAATATTTATATTGAAGAAAACTATGTTTAAAGGACACTTTCTTTGGAAAAATATATTTGGAAAGCTTTTATCTTGAAGAAAACTATGTCTGAGAGACATCTCTTGGGAAAAATTATATTTCAAAAGAATTTCCCTTTAAAAAGGATGTTACCTTAAATCTTTCAATATAGAAACTTGCGGGGTGAAAGTTTACACTCGAAGATTTTGACCATTTTAATGGTATTTGTGGCTAAGGCCTGGTGTGGAGACTAATGCAATGTTGAGTTACTACTTGTCCTTATTATGTTGTGATTCCAGACTTGGGCAGTGTTCACGTCCATCCTTCTGTGTATTATTATGATGTTCCGTCGTTAATTGATGTATTTCCTTCCGCATTGTAGTTGTCATGTTGTTAACTATATTGTGTAGTCATTAGATAGGTGTCATGCCCTGTCATTCCTATATTTATGCCTGTTAATTTATTAGACCAATGGGTGTCTTGACTAGTCCTCCTCACTACTTCACTGAGGTTAGTCTTGATACTTACTGGGCACCGCTGTGGTGTGCTCATTCTACACTTTTGCACATTTTTATGCAGATCCAGGTATTGATCGTTAGTAGCTGTGCGGATTCTTCATGAGGAGACTCAAGGTAAACCTGTCGCCGCGTTCGCAGGCTTCGGAGTCACCTTCGCATTCTGTATTTACACTGTTTTTACTTACTTCCCAACAATTGTATTTAGAAGTTGTAGTAAACTTTATAGAGCTTATGGCTTGTACTACTAGGTTTTGGGAATATGCATTGTATAAAGAATTCTTCATTTCAAAAGAATATTAGATTTTCATTTATTACTGTTGCTATTCCATGAATATTAGGTTTACCTAGTCCTTAAAACTAGGTGCCATCACGATACCCAACAGAAGTAAATTTGGGTCGTGACAAGTTGGTATCAGATCCCTAAGTTCATAGGTTCTACGAGTCATAAGCGAGTTTAGTAGAGTCTTGTGGATCGGTATGGAGACGTCTGTACTTATCTTCGAGAGGCTATAGAACTATTAGGATAATTTCACTTCCTTCATTCTTATCGTGTGAATTCATTGATCTCGAAGTTTGAAATTATCATTCCATTCTCTCACTTATGGTGAGGACACGAGCTGCGATTCCTGATGACGTTAACCCAGTCAGATGTCGCTAGGGGCAGAGGCACAGGTCGACGAGGAGAACGTTCCTTAGTTAGGACACCTACTAGAGCAGCCGTTGAGGAGCCGCCAGCAGTTCTAGTTGGGGGGCAGGCACCGGAGGCGCCTGTTCTTACCCCCGGACTTCAGGAGACTTTAGAATAGTTCCTGAGCATGTTTGGCACACTAGATCAGGCGGGATTGATTCTGGGTGCTCCATTTACTTCACCGACCAGGGGAGGAGCCCAGACTCCCATCGCCCACACTCCAGAGTAGCGAGTTCACGTTGGTCAGGTTCCAGGTGTCATAGTGACACAGCCTGTGGTTCCAGTTCAGCTCATGGTCAGAACAGCAACATCTAAGGGAGAGAAGCTTAGATTTGCAAGTTTCAAGAGATATAACCCTCCTACATTCAGCGAATTGGATTTAGAGAGTGCGCAGGGTTTTTCTAGAGGAGCCATAGCATCCTACGCACTTTGGATATTGTTTAGAGGAGTAGGGTTGCTTTTACTACGTTCCAACTTCAGGGAGTGGCTTATCAGTGGTGGCGGGAATATGAGTTGTGTAGCCCGGCCAAGTCAAATTCACTTACATGGGGTCAGTTTTTAGAGATGTTATTGAGAGAGTTTGTACCTCAGTCCCTTCGGGATGCATGGCGTGCGGATTTTGAGAAGTTGCTCCAGGGCACTATGTCAGTATTAGAGTATTCCATCAGATTCAGTAATTTGTCCAGGCATGCACCTGTCTTAGTTGCTACAGTTAGAGGGCGAGTTCATAGATTCATTGAAGGGCTCAGGCATGATATTCAGTGCAGCATGGCGCAAGAGTTGGAGTCATATGTTTTGTTTCAGCAGGTGGTAGGGATCGCTCGCCAGTTAGAGGGCATGTGGGACCGGGAGCGAGAGGACATAAGAGATCAGGAGAGAGAGTCCAGGGAGGCCAAGAAGACTCGTAGACCGGAGAGATATACTGGTCCTTATTTTGGAGGCAGGGTGCATCACGGTAGAGGTTTTGTGGTTCAGCCAGTTCAGTTTGCATTACCAGCTTCGCATGGGGTTTCAGGTACTCGTGGGTCTCAGAGTACTCGTATTGCATAGTTTCCACAGCCACGCCAGCAGAGAAGTTGTTTTGAGTGTGGAGATACCATTCACAGGGTGAGAGATTGTCTCAATCTCCAGGCAGATGTGTTACAGCAAGGCATTCAGGTGGGTAGAGGGCGCCCAAGAGGAGGAGGCTCGGTCGGGCCCGTTGATGTGTTTCGTATAGTAGGCTGGAGGCCGTTGCGCCAAATGTTATCGTACATGTATGTTTTGATTTGTTACAGAAGGGCACCATTTGTATTTCATTATAGCTCTGCTGGTCGGGGCGAGTTCCTTCATTTTTTGCTTCATTTATGAGTGAGTTTCATGCTTTGCACTCTATTTTCGTGTTTGTCCTTGTTGGGAGATTCAATGAATGGTAGCCCGTGTCTATCGTTGTTTCTATTCATTATTGAGAATTTTGAGACTAGTATTAAATTCATGTTGTCCAGTACGGTAGGCTTGATGTGATTCCTGAGTATAATGGTTACGAGCTGTGATTTTTTTTATGCTCCACCGGTGTGGGAGTCAGCACGTGTTGTAATTTTGTTAAAGGAAATGATCTAGTGAAAAGTTCCAGTTGGTGGGATATATATCCCATTCGTGATTTAGAGTTGAGGTCGAAACCCACGTGATTTCATGTGATTTGAAGTGTTCGAATCGGGCTGTGTACCGTGATAGAAGTTATACCAGGATGGGATCCTTGTGATTTTCTCATGTGCTTTAATTCTTTCCTTGTTATATTTTTTTGTAGGTTAGCAGTGATAGAGAGTTGTGCCTGTCGGGTTTGTTTGATAGTTTCCTTATGTGTTCTTTTTTTCATATTCAGCCATTTTCGTTCTGTTCTCCTTGAGTATAGCTTGCGGGATGTGTGCCCGGTGGTATTAGTTGTGGCTTGGTGATTCGGGTGTCAAAGTATGAGTTCCTCGTGTTTCTTGCAATATTATCATCGTGATGGAGGTGTAAAACAGAGTTCTATCGGATATGAGGCTAATTATCGGTGCTAGAGTGATTTCGGGCAGCTATTGTGATCAGGAGTGTTATTAAGGGCCTATGTGTGGTGTGTTATGTTGTGTGGTCGTACCTTATGGGTGTAGGAATGAGTTGATGTAGCTGGTTGAGACTGATACCGGATATGGATTTAGAATCGGGTCTTTTGGAAATAAAGAGAAGGTGAGAATTTGGGGTCAGAGGCTTATCGGTGTTGGTAGAAAGGCTAAATCGCATTTGTTATGGTGTCATCAGGCTTATGAAGATTGGGGTGACGTGGGATCACCCGCGGGTGTATGTTGGAAGTGTGCATTCAATACATTGAAGTCGTCAAGACGATTCTTAGCACGTTCGAGGACGAACGTTTGTTTTAAGAGGGGGAGAATGTAACGACCCGACCAATCGTTTTGAGAATTTAAGCTTTGTTCGGTGGCATAAGGTCTTGAACAGCTTCACATTGTGTATATCAACATATGTGCAGGGTTGTATTTGGTTACCGGATGATTCGGAGTTGAATTGGAAGATAGATTATAGTTTTGGAAGCTTAAGTAGTGAGAATTTGACCGGAATTTGAAATTTTTTTGTGTGAACAGCTCCAGAATGAGTTATGGATGATGTCAAAAGCTCTGTGTGGTGATTTTGGACTTAGGTGCGCATCCGGATACGAATTTGGAGGTTTGTAGTAGAATTAGGCTTGAATTGGCGAAATTGGATAATTGGCGATTTTCGGTCGGCGGGGAAAAATTAGATATAGGGGTCGGAATGAAATTTCGGAAGTTGGAATAGGCTCGTAGTGTCATTTGTGATGTGTGTGCAAAATTTTAGGTAATTCGGTCGTGGTTTGATTAGTTTCAACATCGTTAGCGAAGTTTGGAAGTTTAAAAATTCTTAGGCTTGAATCCGAGGATGATTCGGTGTTTTGATGTTGTTTTGGGGGGTTCCAAAGGTTCGACTAAGTTTTTGTATTGGTATGTGACCTATTGGTGTAATTGGTTGAGGTCCCGAGAGGCTCGAGATGATTTCGGGTAGTTAACGGGAAGTTTGAAGCTTGAAAATACAGGTGGTGCTGCTGTTCTGGTGCGGCCGCACGTGCGAATATGGAAACGCATGTGCGAAAAGCGGCCGCAAGTGCGGAATATTGGAGCACACGTGCGGTTCACGCATAAGCGGTTTCTTGGGCACATGAGCGAGAAGGAGCGAAGGTGCGGTTGGACTCGCGCACCTACGGTTGCGCAGATGCGGCTAAGTGGTCGCAGGTGTGGATGTCCTGGGCAGATTCTTATAAACGAGGGTAAGCAATTTTCTTCACATTTTGAGATTTGGATTTCGGATTTGGGAGCGATTTTTGGGGATTTTCAAGATAATCGAGTGGGTAAGTGTTCCTCACCTAGAATTATATATATTCCATGATTTTATCTTTGTTTTGTCATTTAAATCGCGGTTGAAGAAAATGTTGATTTTTGAAGAAATTTTTCAAAAAATTAAAAATCATGATTTGAGGGAATAAATGGTATCGGAATTTGGTAAATTTTGTATGATTGAACTCATATTGGAATGGGTGTTCGGGTTTTATAAAATTTGTCAAGTTTCGAGGTGCGGGCCCGGGGCCCGAGTTTTGGGCCGATTTTTGTTTTTTGTTAAAGATTAGACCTTATGATCTGGAGTAGTTTCTTATAAGTTTTATGCGTGCTTTGAAGTTATTTTAGTTAGAGTTGAGCCGTCCGGAGGCCTTTGCACCCGAGAAGTCCATTTTAGAGTATCGGGTTGTCGTCTTTGAGGTAAGTATCTTGCCTAACCTTGTGTGGGGGAATTACCCCTTAGGATTTAAGTCTTTTATGTAATTGTAGTTCGTGTACGCGATGTGACGAGTGTGTGCTCGGACTTATTTGTAGAAGGTTGACCTTATAGGGTTCTTAGGTCCTTATATTCACCTTGTATGAAGTTGTTCTTCATACGCTTGAGTCCTTATTTGCTAATTTCCCCTCTACATGCTTTGATTAGAGCTAATTACTTTAGAATCCACCCTTACTACCTACTTGACTCTGATTTGAATTTACCAAAGGTTTTACCTCTCTATCATCATGCTATATTTTCATAAACTACCTATAATTAATTGAATTATTGAATATCCCTCATAATTGCTCAACCTCGTAAGGGGTTTAGATAACTTATATCTTAGTCGACTTGTCCTTACTTGGAATTATTTGACTTGTGTTGTCTTCTCATTGTTGACTTGAATTTGTGGATTTGTTGCTTGCCTTGTTTTTCCCTGGTCAAGCTGTTTTCTTTACACTTAGTATTCTTTACCGTGATTATTCCTTGTGAACGATGTTCTACTGATTCTTTGTGAATTGAAGTTATTGTATTGAATTATTCGTCGTACCTTGTGTCACTGTCATGATTGCTTTGTATTTGATGTGGTGATGTACGAGTTTTCTACCGTGCTATAATTGTTGTCTTTGATTGTTGCACTGCATATTTAAATTTGGGACTACAGACGTATTCTGGGAGATCCCCATGTACTGCATATTTAAATTGGGGACTACAGACGTATTCTGGGAGATCCCTCCTGTATTGCATATTTAAATTGGGGACTACGGACGTATTCTAGGAGATCCCCATGTACTTCATATTTACTTTTGGACTACGGACGTATTCCAGGAGATCCCTCAGCACTACATATATAGTTTGGGACTACAGACGTATTTCGGGAGATCCCCCAGCACTGCATATTATTTTGGGACTACGGACGAATTTCGGGAGATCCACTATATTGTGTGATGAATTCAGAACTACGGGACGGGATCCCAGTAGATTTTATCAAGGGAATTGTGTTTGAAAAACAATTATTTGGAAATTCCAATTTGAAAAACAACTATCTTGAATAAACTATGTTTGAAGGACATTCCCTTGGAAAAGAATGTTTGGAACAAAAAAATGTTTGTGTTAAATAAAACTATGTTGAAGGATATCCCTTTGGAAGAGAATATTTGAAAAATGATTATGTTAAATAAAACTATGTTGAAGGATATCCTTTTGGAAAATAATATTTAAAAAATATTTATATTGAAGAAAGCTATGTTTAAAGGACACTTTCTTTGGAAAAATATATTTGAAAAGCTTTTATCTTGAAGAAAACTATGTCTGAGAGAAATCTCTTGGGAATAATTATATTTCAAAAGAATTTCCCTTTAATAAAGATGTTACCTTAAAGCTTTCAATATAGAAACTTGCGGGTGAAAGTTTACACTCGAAGATTTTGACCATTTTAATGGTATTTGTGGCTAAGGCTTGGTGTGGAGACTAATGCAGTTCTGAGTTACTACTTGTCCATATTGCGTTGTGATTCCGGACTTGAGTTGTTCCCGTCCATCCTTCTGTGTATTATTATGATGTTCCGTCGTTAATTGATGTATTTCCTTCCTCATTGTAGTTGTCATGTTGTTAACTACATTGTGTAGTCATTAGATAGGTGTCATGCCCTATCATTCCTATATTTATGCCTGTTAATTTATTAGACCAATGGGTGTCTTGACTAGTCCTCGTCATTACTTCACTGAGGTTAGTCTTGATACTTACTGGGCACCGCTGTAGTGACACTTCTGCACATTTTTGTGTTGATCCAGGTATTGATCGTTAGTAGTTGTGCATTCTTGCTGAGGAGACTCCAGGTAAACATGTCATCGCGTTCGCAGGCTTCGGAGTCACCTTCTGATTCTGTATTTACATTGTTTTTACTTACTTCCAACAGTTGTATTTAGAAGTTGTAGTAAAGTTTATAGAGCTTATGAATTGTACTACCGGGTTTTGGGAATATGCATTGTATAAAGAATTCTTCATTTCAAAAGAATATTATTTCATTTATTATTGTTGTTATTCCATGAATATTAGGCTTACCTAGTCCTTAAGACTAGGTGCCATCACGATACCCAACGGAGGAAAATTTGGGTCGTGACTCTTTCCTTATTTTTGTTCTTCTTTTTTTTCCTTTTCTTCAGTGTTCTTTCTCTCTTATTTCTAATCAAATTTACAACACCACTATGCTCATGATTAGACTAGAAAAATAAATTTAATTTTAGAATTTCAGAAAAAATCAATTGGAATCCATAATTTTGAAACAATGGAGGTCGCCCAATACTATGGTGAAAAAGGCTATTTTCTTAATGCAGTAATCAGCTTCTTTAGTAAAGGCTAATTCCTGAAAGGAAAATTACTCTTGTGTGGCAAAGAAAAATATATTAATAAACATTTGATTTTTAGATGATCTTGAATGAGGCTTTATGTTATGCATCTAAGTAGAAAATATGTATAAGAAACTTGTATCGGTCTCTGTTTCAAGATTTGGATGAAATGATTCTTTTATCATACTCCAACATGTCTTGGCACTCTAATGGTTGTTTCAGTAGAAGATGCTAAATGTTTTATCTCCCTTGTGCATAGTGGTTATTAGGCTTTCATTATCAGTAATTTCATCTCCTCTTGCAGAAAATAAAGAAATTCTATGCTTGCTGAAGTGTTCTTTCGGGAAACAAAAGGGAACACTGAGAAAAGAAGTTAATCCCTGGTGAAATCAAAGCATGAGCTGTGATGTTGAATTCTTGTAATTCAGACCATGGGGGAGGACGACAATGGGAAAAAAGAACACAGGGGTGGAGGGAATCTCTCGGGGGAAGGGATGGGGAAGTGTGCCTGATTTATTTTCTTTCTTTTTAATTTGTTTTAGATTTTTTTAAATCAAAACTATTATAGTCCTACGCGTAATTTTCGTGACTTGCACTCACCTTGTCACATTATCTCTGTCATTGCCACATGTACATGGTCAAATAGGTTTATTAGTTACTGGATATGTGAGTTTGAGTGTTCAAATGGAAATAATGTAATTTTGTATATCGATTTTAAATTTCGGTACAAGTTTAAATAGTGACGAGGCCATTTCACCTTTATCAAATACTATATCAACTTATTATCAATTTTAGCACTGTATTCAAACACATAATTATTTATTTATTAAATAGTTACTTTAAATCAGATAATCCAAAGGCCTCAAATTATTTGTTTAGTTTTGACAAACACTAAAAAAAAGAGATAAAAATAACTTAAAAATTGATTTGACTAGCTAAAAAGCAAATACAAACTCCCTCTAAATTCTCAGTTTTCAACCATCTATATCTTCCCCTTTCATTTTCAATTGCAATCGGTAAAATCCTTTGTCTTCGTCATGTATTAAGCCATGAATCTCTCTCTCCGTCTTTCTCTCTCTAACATCACCGCTGCTTCATTTTTCTCTCCCTCTAGGGTTTTGAAGTTTCGAGGTTTTTGTTGTTGTTGTTGTTGTTGTTGAAGAATCATAGCATTTCTACTTAATACTAGGGTTTTCCAGTTCGCTTTACGGTATGAAGCAGGTTTGAATTCTTCTCATTCCTTTTCGTTTTTAGCTAATTTGAGTTTATTTTTATTTTGATTAATTGTTTGTATGCATTTTTATCAGCTCTTTTTTTTTAAAATGTTTTTTATGAGATTTGGTAACTGTTTAATTTAGAGTTTTAGAGTTAGGTTTAATCATACTTTGGGATTATTTTTATGCTCCGTGCACTTGTACGCAATGTGTTGGTGTGGTATTGATGTTGATTAGTCTCTCTCTCTCTAAGTTTTAGTTTTTAAAGCGGAAAAGGCCTAAAAATGTCACTCAACTTTTATAAATGGTCTATACATGTCATCCGTTAAAAAAGATGCTTGTTTCATGCCACTGCCGTTACACCTTTGGCTCACCTATGCCACTCACCGTTAATTTTTTTAAAAAAAAAAAATGTGCCGTTAGTTCAATAATGGCATAGGTGAGCCGAAGGGTGTAACGGCAGTGGCATGACATGAGCATTTTTTTAATGGATGACATCGATAGACCATTTCTGAAAGTTGAGTGGCATTTTTAGGCCTTTCCTTGTTTTTAAAGTGACTGACACTTATATATTTGGGGAGCACGTGCTGTTTGATTATTATTTTTTAAGCTTAATTCGAAATCCTTTTATTTTATCTGTTCGTGTTGTTTTTGGAAGATATCAGAGTAACAGCTTAATCCAAATTCATCTTATTTGTTATCTTCTATTCTACTCCTGTTCAATTGCTTCTGTTTCTTGCACTTTTCTCTGCTTAAATTCATTGTGTAGCTTTGAAATTGAGACTGATGATTTGCGATGACAGCTTCTTTTATGGTTGCATTGATCCGATTTTTTGGGGAGCACGTGCGGTTTGTTTGTCGTTTTCCTGTCGAATGTGTTAATTGTGTTGGGGTTTGAATTGGGCTTTTACCAGGGTTTCTGAAATAGAATTGGTTTTTATACTTGTTGGGGTTTCCGCTGGCGTCGGTGTATTGGAATGTTCTTTGCCAACCTGAAGACGTAGTTCACAAATCATTTATTACTTGGAATATTGCATTTATAACTAATGGTGTTTTGTGTGCGGTGTTTTGCGTTCTAGTTATTGGCAGCTTTCGCCTTGGGAATTTGGTTCTATAAATGTAATGTGCATAGTTAAGCTGGATTGTTAAATACGGAGAATTCATTAAGAAATACTCCCTCATCTCAATTTGGCTTGGCGGTATTTGTCTAGATGCGGAGTTTAAGAAAGAAAAGACTTCTGATATAAGCTTCAAGTGCCTTTGGTACCAAAATTTTCTTTTTTGTATTTAGTGGGATCTAGAAAATGTCATGTCAATGGTAAAATAGGAATGTGATAATTATTAGATTGTAAATAGTAAGGTGCCAATCTTTTTGAGATAGACAATAAAGGAAAAAGTGCCAAACAAATTGGCACCGGGAGTATTAAAATTGGTATAGAGATTTTAAATGTTTAACCAGTTCTTAGGATTAATTTGTTGATTTTGATCGGTGTTCTTCGACAAGTTTCATGTTATAGGAGGTTGTTCTTTCTATGCTTGGATGATGCCATTATGCTTTCAGTAACTTGGTTATTGCACTTAATACCGTTGATCCTTTGAATGTAACGGTGATGGTCTTCCTTGTTCCAAAACACATGGGATTTCATTCTATAGATTAAGGTTTTCAACTGGCACATCTATAGTATGTAAGATTGCCCACCAAGCAGAAGGTGTAGAATTGCCTGTTTAGCCTGTTTATAATGATTAATGATGGCTTAATTTGGTATTTGGTGCATGTACTCTTTAATGCTCGTGTGATTGAGATGATTTTCTGGTTGTATATACTTGCTGCTTGTACACCTGAAACCAAATGAATGGGATTTGAGGATGGAACACTGGAAGTTTGTAGGAAGCGGATTTTATAAATGTAATCAAACAAACAGATCAACCTGGTGGATATCACAGTTGTCAAATATGATGAATAAGTGAATTTTTTTCCGTGGCTTGCTTATTTGTGAGGAGAGGATGAAAGATATGTATCGACTCTGATGCACATCTTTTAAGGTAGATTGTTCTTTTATTGGTTTGGTCTGCCCGTGATCATTTGCTCTATGGTCTTTTTTAGTAGTTTCGGGGATGGAAATTTTTTCAAAGGGTTGACTTCTATTTGGTCAATTCAATCGAAAGCGGGTTGAGGTGGTTGGTTTTCTTTATCAGTTTATGATATAGAACCAAGTTAAAATTGGACTTTTATGAGTTGTCTACCACTAATAAGTCAAACTGGAGCCTCAAGCCAATTCTGTAATATAGTACTTCATCCTGTAGGTGAGTACTGAGTGGGTTCAAGAAGTTGTTCCGGGAAGAACAGATGGAGAAAATTGTTGGAAAATTGTAAATAATGTGAATCGAATCTACTACCTCTGGTTCTTGCACAAATTGGGTGTACCTTCTCCAATTTTGGGTCAAAACTAAAAACTATTGCAATAAGTCCCTAAACAAACAAAAGCCAAAAAGAAGCAAGAGTGAGAGTCATTGCCTCGTGAATGTCGTGATATTACTGGAAGGAGCACCATGTGTTGCATCTCATAGAAAAATTATAACGTGCTAATACTTTTTGGATTTATAGCCTGTTTGGCCAAGCTGGAAAAATCAGCTTATTTTGAGAAGTGTTTTTTTCAAAAGTGCTTTTGAAGAGAAACAATTTGTGTTTGACTAATCACTCTGAAAAGTACTTTTGAGCAATAATTTGTGTTTCGCCAAGCTTTTCATAAAGTGCTTTTAAGTATCAAATTACGAATAACGACATGAATAAATTTACTTAATAGTTAATACTATAAGTAAATAAATAATCTCAAAAATTTGTTATTACATGCAATAATGAAATCTTTTCATTTTATTTAAGTAAATATGAAAATAAAATTAAGAAGTACTTTAATTTTTTTAATATTATTCAAATATATTAAAAACCATTCAAATAAATATAAAAGCATTCACCCCTAAAGTCACTATATATTAGAAAACTATCCTAAAAATAAGAAGAAATACTTATACATTAATATCCTAAGTATTAGATTTAACGGTTATTTTGATATATACTATATTTTGATAAGGCTATTTTTGGTAAGAAGAAAAGTCAAAACTGTTTCTGCTTCTGTTTTTGGGAAGAAGCTACTTTTTTCTGCTGCTCAAAAACTGCTTCTGCTTCTTCTCAAAAGCACTTTTTTTTTCCAAAAAAGCTTGGCCAAACACCTTAAATTAAGAAAAAAAGTGCTTGAAAAAAACACTTTTAGCCTTTGGAAAAGCTTGGCCAAACAGGCTATTAGACCCTAATACTAGCCACATCTCACAGGAGCTCATCAAGAGTTAGATTAGCTTCATAATAGGTGTGCTATTACACTGGATGAACTTCAAATCCAGGTGAGGTCTAGGTTTGCACGCACCAGGTGGAAATTAAATTGAGTGCAGCTGATGGAAGGGGTGGTCACTTGGTTGTAAAAGAATGCTTAATTCTTGTTCGCTTGGTTAAAGGTGGGTGCCCATAACATGCAAATAGGTATTGCCTATTAATTAGGGATTGGTCTAAGGAGGTGGAGGGAGAACTTACTTTCTGGGACCATTCAGAGGTTGTAGAGTGCATTCATGATACCCGAATCTCCTTTTGTTTGACGTTTATTGGACATGAATGAACCCGAACAGACGTACCCGTTGCTTCTGCTTTCTGACATATGGGTTCAGTTTCATAATGTTATAACCGGTCTCCATTTATTATCTTCTATTTATCAAATTTATATGTTACCTTCTCAAAAAAAAAAAAATTAACAAATTTGTGAATTGCTGAAATAAATTAGTTAACAACCTAATAAAAGGTAATGTTCATGAAATAGATACACTCTCATTCACGATTAAGCGGAAGTTTAGTGATGAAGTACATGCACTCTTTACTAAATCTGTCATATGTTTTCTCTTTGTTTGAGTTTCATTCCTCTTAAATGATTCCATTTTCCCAGGAATTTTTCAAACAGTCAGTTGTTTTTTAAACCGGAGTTGTTTTAGTTTCGCAGCCATAATTACAGAGAGTGAGTGAAAACATATGCATGTCATAAGTGAATGTCCCGAAATACAGGACTTCTCAGGCATTGGAGGTTTGTTTCTTTGCCACTGTTACTTTTGCTGGAAAAGAGCAAGGCTGATTTGTGGTTAAATTAAACATTATGTAGTACGTAGCTGTTCCTTTTCTCTTTTTCTACCTAAGGTTTCCTTATTGATAGAGGTTGTATTTCTATTCAACTATAAATAAATTTAAGTATAATTTTAAACCTCTCGATTTTCAGTGATTTATACCCCTCAGTTTTTTGAAATTGACAGATAAGGCTTCCTTCTGGTGATAGAAGTGAAAATATTAAAAGTCTCCATCTATTAATAACGATATTATTATTATTGTATGCTGGAGATTAGCTTTCTTAATTCAAATGGTAATATCACACAAAGGTGAGTTGGTAGATTTGAAGATATGTTAGGGGAGGAGGGTAGAGAAGAACCATAAGATTGTAGTTTTAAATGAAGCGAGACTTTCAACACAATTGAGATCATTCGGAGCTTAAAGAATTTGATGTGCATTTCATAACTTTTATGCCATGTTGAAATTACATTGTTTGAATTTCTTTATAACCATTATCATTTTCAGATTAAGATTTCTAAGTGTTTAGCAGTTGGGCGCACCGAGGATATGATAGAGCTAATGTGTAGCTCATTAATAAATAAATGTTGAAGTTCTTCACAAAAAATCACTAAGCACTTGTTACCTTCTCAAAAAAAAATCACTAAGCACTTGGAAATTTAATGTGTGACAGAAGAATGATTAAGAGTAAAATGTATTAATGGAAATCTTTTTTTTGGTTTATTAGATGTAATGGATATTCCTTTTTTTGGAGGGATGATAGTTTTTTTCCATTTTCCTGACCTGGAGGTGTACTTATATGAAAAATGTACCTATTGTTTTGGGTCTTTCCTTGAGCATGTTATTTGTTTTTCCTTCTTTTTTAGAAGTTGAAAATCCGGAGTGATCTTGTATTTATATGAACACATGCTTTGTGTTAATGTATTTAACCATTTATTTATGCAGTACCACTTGCTAATGAATATTACGGTCTTAATAGGATGATGCCTTGTAATTATATTTTATCGTGAAACTAAAGAACCTAGCTTTGTTACCTATAATCTGTACATTTGTGGATATTAAAGAGCAAGGGCTCAAATTAACTTCATAAACGAGGAAGCAAACTACCTGATTTAACGTGCATTTGAATTTGGTTTCTGATACTGCTGCATTGACATTCCTTGTGCAGGATGAAACAAATAGCGCACAAGACGGTTCATGATAGCAGTTAATGGACAAGATGGTTGAAAAAGAGGCTGTATTACAGAGTAAATAGCATTTTTTGGTAAATAGAGTTGTAACAAACATAATACAGGTTACTATAATTTTCTCCTCTGATCTTTGGTAGCACAGAAGTATTTTTTGAAATGCTGAATTCTCAATCCTTTTTATTGATACTTTAAAGTTTATCATGAAACCTAGGGTTTCGAGGTTCCTTCAGTTTTTTATTTCAATGGCTTCTAGCTCTCATAGAGGTGGTGATTTCTACGGTGCTGCTTCCTACAGATCCAGGTATCTATGAAAAACGGGAAAAAAGTATTGTCTTCTTAAGATATAATTTGTTATGGTTCTAATTGCTTGCACAATTTGAATTGTGATAGAGAAGTGTTGTGTAACAAAAAATTACCAAAAGCATAACCTAATTAGAAGAAAATTAATAGAAATACATTTTATGCATTTTTTGGGTTCGTTTTTTAGAAATTGAGTTGTTTTCTTTCGTTGTTTGATTGATAAGAGATGGATTGAGTACGAGGCAAGTAGGTGGTTCAGATGAGATACAGGTGCGGATTGATCCGATGCACGGGGACCTAGATGACGAGATTACAGGTCTTCACAAACAAGTAAAACTGCTTAGAAATGTATGCTTACCTATCACCTTGTCTTTGGCTTTATATTTCTATTTTATATTTATTGTTGGAGGATTTCTTTTTTTTTTTTTTTGCATAACCGGTGGCATCTTTAATATGCATGTACATGTCAAATTTGGTGATGTCTTATGTCATGGATCTATTTCAAATAAGGTGATGTGTTGTCTTGGGACACTGATAATAGTATTTCTTAGAACACCACTGTGAAACTTGTTAGGCATATAGGTTGAAGATAGTTGAAGTCTCTTCCACGAACAAACGAAAGCATAATAACTATACTGTGTTCGGGATGGAGCGAAACAAGGCAATGTTGCATTCAGGAATGTTGCTCTCTATCCTTTAATTTAGGATTTCATCTTAGAATTGGGAAATGGAAATGTAGATTTTATGTTTTACCTTTAATTTATGGTATCGTACTGGATTAATAAAGTTGTTCATCAACCCAAGGTTGTTGCCTAGTAGTCAATGAAGTGAGTTCAAACCTTGGAGATCAGGTTCTAGTCCCAGCAAAAACACAAAAACACTAGGTTATTTATTTCCATATGCCTAAGCCTTGGCGGGTGGAATTACCCAATACTTGTGCCAAATTGGAGGTAGCAAGTACTCGGTGAAATGGCTGAGGTGTGCACAAGTTGGCCCACACACCACTCTTATGAGAAAAATGTTAATTAACTCTTTGGCTTTACGTTTTCACTGGTAAGACTGCGTTGGAAATAACGCCAACTGTCAAGATATTCTGGTTTCCCCCTACTTTGCATAAAAGACATTGTATAGGAATTTCTTGTTGGATGGAATCAATTGTTAGATTAAGAAGACATGAAGTTTGACTGTATATGGAGCAATTACTGACTTATTCCTGGTCACCAATCTTGAAGAAAGGTTATGTTTTCACACCCATGACTCCTTTTTCCGGTGGTTACTTATGTCTATCTTCATTTTTATATCAGCGTATATTGATGCTTTATCATGCTGACATACTTCAACTTCAACTGGTCTTGAGGTGGATGCTAGAGAGACATCAGCTTATTTCTAGGTTGTAAACCTGTCCTAGTGAAATCTGAGAATAAGGGGCCCAGTGTTATGTTATCCATATAGTTCATTCACGACAGGCTGAGAGAGAGGTTATCATTCCTATATCCTGTCCGTGGATACATACAATGTTCCTTATAGGTCATTTTTTCCAATGTCTCATTTGCCCGCCTTGTCATTTCATCTTTGTCAGGGTTTCAGATTTTTATTCCAACTTATCCTTTGCTAGTACTTATAGATATTTCTTGCTGCAGGTAGCCCAAGAAATTGAGTCTGAAGCAAAGTTTCAGAATGAATTTCTTAACCAACTGGTATGCCATGAACTTGTTCTCCTTTTCTTCCAAGTATATTTGATATTCTTCAAGTCCTTTTGTCACTTTTCCATATATATATGTACCTTAACAATTAAGTTTTTGTATATTGGAGCGTGTTTTGTGTTTATGTTCCTAAGGCTGGATAACAATCTAACACTCTCTCTCCCTCTATAAATGCTGGGAATTGCAACTGTTATTACTGTAAATATTTTGGAAATGACAGTGTACTCGTAGTCTTTGTTTGCCTTACGTACTGTCAAACCAACCTGCCTGAATGCCTTTGTTGCTCTATGCTTTTCTTATAGGTTTTCTATTACTTTAAAAGATACATCCTTGTTGGATCTAATAAAAAGCCCAAATGTGATTCCATTTTCTCATTTTTTTCTTTGTTCTTGAGCGTAATTTGTGCGGGGATATTGAACTACACACTGCATATGTTCAACTGATTGTAAATCTGTATTTCTATTAGTTATCCCGTCTAGTAAATTGCTGCAATAGATTGCTTCAAGCCGTTAGAAGTAGTAAACTTTCCTAGAGTTAGTGTGGCATTGTTTATAAATGTGTTGGTTGGTCGGTCTATCTGAGATTCTCATGATGTATGCTTATTTTGTTGATTATGGAATAATTTTTGTAAGTAACATGATTTCCCCGTTTCCTTAAAAACTTGCACTTCCCATTATCACAGCAAATGACACTGATCAAAGCACAAGCAGGGGTGAAGAACAATATGAGACGATTGAACAGAAGTATCATCCAGGAAGGATCAAACCATGTGATGCATGTTATTCTTTTTGCACTATTTTGCTTCTTTGTGATATATCTGCTGTCCAAGTTTTCACGGAGATAAAGGCGATCTTCTGCATTGTTTTGTTGTTTCCTGGTGCACGTCTGAAGATAAGAGAAACACACAATCTATTCAAAGCATCATACAAATGCTGCAGTGGTTATTTTTAGTGATTGGGGACAGCAAGGGTGCAACTATAGGAACTCCATATATCCGTCTTGTGTAAAGTTACCACTGAGGATTGTTATTAGTTTCTTGTTTTCTCTTTTCACTTTTATTTTTCTTTGTAGTACTTGCTATATGACAATGATAATTGTGTGCTTACCCTGGAAAAAAGTTGATTATTGTCAGTGGAAAATGCTCTATACTTCATTTGTTTAAAGAGCAGAGCCTGTTTTGCAGATGAAAATGCAAAGAGTGTATACATTTGATTTTAACTCTTACAAAGTCTGCCCCTAACAGAAGGCTAGCATACACATGCTTTTGAATCATTTTGTTGATTGTTTGCTCGATCAGCTGAGGCTTGCTCCCCTTTGCTTAGTCTAACTTGATCAATGACTCTTCTAGCCCATTTCTGCAAAATAGGTTTTGTTGTGTCAAACCATGCCATCTTTATGAAAATGAAAGCATTGCAGACATCTTTTAGGGATGGACATTCCTCGCCTATTGGATCTCGCCATGCACCTTGGTGTATCATCCTCCAGTGGAAGCTGACTGAAACCAAAAGTTTCATGCTCGGTTTTGAATCAGAGACGTTAAAAATAATGAATCAACGTCGACTATAACTCCTAGCCTTCCAAGCTAACAATGCTGATTTGATTCCCGCTACCCGCTCTATATCTATTTTTTCTAAATATTTTAATCTATTCATTAATTTAGTTTATTAGTATTAGTACATCATTGAATATAAGATTCCAAAAATTCTTTTACATCCGATTCTTTTTGTTTTTTTTTTTTCAAACAAAAAGTTAAAATACAAAAAAATTAGAATGAAAAATGTCCGTTGTGTAATGGATAGGACCGAGGTCTTCTAAACATTTGCTATAGGTTCAAATCCAATCGGATGCAATTTATTTTCATATATATTTTATAAATTACGATAGCATGACAAGCTGTTTGAATATTTGAATACAAGAAACTTGATATCCTTTTTTTAATTAAGATAAAAATAAAAGTGATCAGCATTTCTTTACGCTTGTTCCTAAAGTCCATTTGTTCCTTAATAGCTTCTTTCACAATACCATGCTTGATGAACATAATGACGCATTAGTGGATGAAAATCTTACTGCGCTCACATTTTTTCCCAATTACATTGTACTTGAACAACAATATTACACAATATTCTAAGGTCACATTGTTGGGATTACCTAGTTAACTTTTATGTCTTACTTTTCTTTTTTATTTATTGTTGAGAGTGTAGCAAGCTGATGTGTTGTTGTGGCATGAGTTTGTTAGTGAGTTAGTTAGATAGGTGGTTAGGAAGTGAGTTAGTAATTTAACTAGAGTCAATAGTAGAGTTACATTTAGTGGAAATAGAACTAACATTAGTATGTATATCAGTGATGTAGCTCATTTATAGCAGTTGAAGAAAATGAGAATCAAGTAAACTTTCTCTCCAAGTTTTCTTCTCCTTCAATTCGAGTTCTCTTCTCAATACTTTGCATTACTGCAGTGTAACAATTTGACATGGTATCAAGAACAATGGCGGAAGTTGATAACGAAGTTCCAGAAAAGTTAGGTCACAATCATCCTCTAATTCTGAACTCTAATGATAATTTAGGAACAATTTTGATCTCATTACAGCTACGAGGTCCATAGAATTACTTTGTGTGGAGTCGTGCTATGAGGATTGCCATTTTAGGACAAAACAAGTTAGGATTCATAGATGGCAAGTGCAAATGAGAGAATTATCGTCCAAATCTAGTGGATCTCTGGGACAAATATAATGCAATAATGTTGTCGTGGATAATGAATTGTGTCTCGTCAAAATTACTCAGTGGAATTATCTATTCTTCAAATGCTAGTGATGTGTGGAACGATCTGAAAGAGAGGTTCGACAAGGTTGATCTCTCCAGAATTTTTCAGATCACAAAAGCATTGCCACAATAAATCAAGGTACTAGCTCAATCTCCTCATATTTTTCGAAGTTACGTCTACTGTGGGCAGAATTTGATAGTCTAGCACCAATCGTGGGTGTGACTGTGAGAATTCTCGTGAATTTGTTATGTTTATGGAGAGATTAAAGTTTCTACAATTTCTCATGAGACTTAATGAGTCATATGAACAAGCGAGAAGTCAATTGTTAATGATGATTCCTGCTCCCTCTATTAACAAAGTATATTCGATGTTAATGGAGAGGGAGAGTCAAAGGACTATTCCTCATACTGGTGCTTCTATAGATAGCCATGATCTGCTACCTTTATTTCTTCTAGTAGAGGTAGTTTTCATCAGAAGTCTAGAAGAAATTATAATCTTGTATGTGACTATTGCAGCTATAAGGGACACATTAGAGAGAATTGTTTCAAACTGAATGGATATCCTACTGACTTTAAAAATAAATAAAAAAAGAGGCACCTTCTCTGCAGCCAGCTTTGCAGGGAATAATGGAGGATCTGTAACTACTGGTTTAAAAATACATGCATTCGGAGCTCA
The DNA here is from genome assembly GCA_005239505.1 of Nicotiana paniculata. Classification (NCBI taxonomy): domain Eukaryota; kingdom Viridiplantae; phylum Streptophyta; class Magnoliopsida; order Solanales; family Solanaceae; genus Nicotiana; species Nicotiana paniculata. The sequence goes on along the minus strand of ML344826.1, from coordinate 8,091 downwards.
GGAACCTATCCAGAAATTAACTTTGCAGGAAATAATAACGGAGACTATAATGGTGATATGATAAGCCACAACCATAACTGACTCCACCTTCTGTCTCAGCACCCTACTTTAATCCAAAACAATATCAGCAAATCTTACAAATGCTTGGCAAAGTAAATGAGGAAGGAAGTTTTACTCAACCAACAACAGTAACGGTAGGTATATTCTCTTTTCTATCCAGAGTGGTTGATGATAGGTGGATAGTTGACACTGCGGCTACTAATCACATGGTAGCAAACTCGAATTTGTTGAATAAACTGGATAAAGACTCTAACCTAAAAAGTGGAAAAGTACCTTTACCAACTGGTAATGTGGTATCAATATCAAATACAGGAACATCTAGCATATCCAAAAATCAAGAGATTCAGAATGTTCTACATATCCCTGACTTCAAGTTTAATCTACTTTGTCTCTTAGTTGACAAAGGAACTGAGATGTTGTGTGGCATTCTTTCCTGATTTTAGTCTCTTTCAGAACATCTTTAGTGAACAGGTGAGGGGGATTGGTAGAGAAGACTGTGGACTGTACTACCTGAAGCCAACCTCAACTCCAGCTCAATTACAACAACCTATTAGAACTATCTCCATTTGCTCTTCTGTTTTTGTTAGTGCTCCTTTGTCTGTATGGCATAATAGACTAGGCCATGCACCACTTGATATACTTAGGAAAATAGAGTCTTTAAAATAGTCCAAGCCAGATAAAAATCATCACTGCACAATGTGTCCTCTTTCAAAACAGTCTAAACTTCCATCTCCTGCTAGTATAACTAGTTCAAATAGACCTTTTCAACTAGTACATGGTGATGTTTAGGGTCCATATAGAGTGCCTATGCATGATGGTAAGAGATACTTTCAAACACTAATAGATGATTCTCCAGGTACACCTGGATATTCTTGTTGAACAATAAAGCTGAAACTATTGTGTTATGAGACAATTCTTAGCTATGGTAAAGAACATTTTCAATTCCAATGTTCAAAATCTGGGAATAGATAATGGATGTGAGTTTTTTATTCTCAGTTTGATGAATTAGTTAAGGAAAATGGCATGATAGTACACCAAAGTTCCCGTGTCTACACAAGTCAACAAAATGGTGTAGTAGGGAGGAAACATAGATCAATTCTGAATGTTGCTAAGTCACTGAGGCTTCAAGGGGCTGTACCTGTGAAGTTCTGGGAGGAATGTGTGTCTACAGTTGTATACCTACTTAACAGACTACCTTATGTTATTCTACAAAACAAATCATCCTTTGAACTGTTGCACTTGAACCCTCCAGTTATTGACCACTTGAGGGCCTTTAGTTGTCTTTCATATGCATCAAGTCCAAATGTCACTGATAAGATGTCATCCAGGTCTATTACAACATTTCTAATGGGATATTCATCTACTCAAAAAGGGTATAGACTCTATGACTTGCATGCTAAAACATTCTTTGCTAGCAGGAATGTGGTTTTCAAGGAAGATCTATTTCTATTTAAACATTTCAGACCCTCTACATCACGTCTATTTCTATTATTAGAGACCAACATCCATACTCAACCCCTACTAGACTTTCAACACTATGTCTCTCAGTCTACTCAAGAGGAAGGAGATACAAGCTTATCTTCTTTTCTTTCAATTTCTTCTAATACTGTAGATCAGCTTAGTGTGCCATCTAATGCTGCAGAGCAGCCTAGTGCTTCAAATGCACCTTCTAATATAGCTGTTGATGACTCTGTCATAAGTCATGCTCCTGCGACCACATAACAGCTAACTAAACCACTTAGAACGTCATGTAGAACTGTGAAGCAACCTTTTTGGTTGCAAGACTATGCTACCACTAAGGCTTCCAACTGTGTCTATCCTACCTCTTCATCAGTTATGATCAACTTTCATCTTCCTACAAGACAACCTTAAACTCCTACTCATCTATCTTAGAGCCTTCCACTTTCAAGGAAGCTGCTGCAAATCCAAAGTGGATTGAAGCAATGAGACCTGAGATAGCTGTTCTTGAGGAGAACAACACATGGAGTATTGTGGATCTCCCTAAAGGCAAAATTCCCATTTGGTGTAAATGGGTGTTCAAAGTCAAATATAAAACATCAGGAGAAGTGGAAAGGTATAAGGCACGCTCAGTGGCAAAAGGATACAGTCAACAAGAAGGATTGGATCACAAAGAAACATTTTAACCAGTAGCTAAAATGGTTACTGTTAGATCAATGGTAGTTGTAGCTGCATCCAAGAATTGGTTCATCTATCAAATGGATGTCCATAATTCCTTCTTACAAGGTGACCTCTTATAAGAAGTCTACATGACTATTCTAGATGGATTTTCTAGATAGGGGGAGATTAATAAAGTCTGAAAATTACACAAATCACTATATGGTCTGAAACAAGCACCAAGATAGTGGAATCTAAAACTGAATGAATCCCTGCACAGTTGGGCTTTGCTCAAAGTCACTTTGACTACTCATTATTCACATAGAAGCTAGGTAGTGATATAATTGTGATCTTAATATATGTTGATGATATAATCATCACAGGAAGTAATCATGAGTTGTTGATCAAGGAAAGGAAAGATCTACAGAAAAAGTTTAAAATGAAGGACCTTGGAGATCTTAAATTTTTCCTAGGCATTGAGTTTTCCAGATCAAAGAAGGCATATATATGTGTCAAAGGAAATGCACATTGGAGCTAGTATCTGAACTTCGTCTAAGTGGAGCAAAGAAAACTGGAACTCCTTTGAAGTGTAACCAAAAACTAACTTTAGTGGAGTATGATAGAACATTCAACAGAGATGCAGGCTATGAAGATCCTACATTGGAAGATTGTGGTGAGTATCAAAGGTTGATAAGAAGACTATTATATTTAACCATGACCAGACCAGATATATCTTTTGGAGTGCAAGTACTATGTCAATCTATGCATGCTCCAAAACAATCACACGTGGAGGTTGCCCTAAGAATTGTTAGGTATCTAAAGGCATCACCAGGCTTAGGACTCCTTATGCCAATAGAAGAAACCAAGCAATTACAAGCATTCTGTGATTCAGATTAAGGCTCCTGCCTGCAGTCAAGGAGATATGTCACAGGGTATCTCGTGAAGTTTGGAGGATATGGAAGTCAAAGAAGCAAGAAGTTGTACCTAGAAGCTCCGCTGAAGATGAATTAAGAAGTATTGCATCATGTGTAGCGGAGATCACTTGGGTGATAGGCTTGTTTAATTAACTGGGAATTAAACTCCATCAACCTGTTGGTTTGTTTTGTGACAGTAAGGCTGCTATTCAGATTGCAGAAAATCCTATATTCCATGAAAGAACCAAACACATAGACATAGACTGTCACTTTGTAAGAGAAAGACTGAGTCAAGGAATGATCTTAACTCATCACTTGTCAACGAAAGATCAACTGGCAGATTTGCTGACGAAGAGCATTGGCAAAGCACAACATGAGTTCCTATTAAACCAGCTTGGAGTCAAGATTATTTTCAAAGCATCAGCTTAAGGGGGAGTGTTAAGAGTGTAGCAAGTTGATGTGTTGATGTGCTGATGTGGCATTAGTCATTTAGTTAGATAGGTGGGTAGCAAGTGAGTTAGTAATTTAACTAGAGAAATATTAGAGTTAGATTTAGTCTCTAACATTTGTATATATATCATTGAGTTAGCAAGTGAGTTAGTAATCATTTAATAAATTAATGTTAATATTAACATTAATAAACTAATCACAAGAAAGATTCTATAATTTGATTTGAGAATTTTGAACAATTATCGTTCAAGTGGATGGATAATTTTATGTTAAGTCAGGTCCGTGATAATAATTTATTAATGCCAGTATTAATATTAATTTATTAAATGATTTATATTTATTTAATAAATTAATAAATTAATCACTAGAAATATTCTATAATTTGATCTGAGAATCTTGACCGATTATCTGTCACGACCCCAAATCCTAACAGGTCGTGATGGCGCCTATCGTGGAACTAGGCTAGCCAACCATCAAATAACTACCCATCCGTTCTATTATAATGTTTCAATAATCAATAACAAGCGACAACAAAGCATAAAATAATTTCTTTAAGTCTTTACGCCCCAATAATAATCTAACATTCTAAACAACTCTCCCAAGACTGGAGTCAACATGGTCACGAGCATCTAAGAAATAAAACTAACTATGATAATGTCTTAATCAATGTTTATGAAATAAATACTAATACTAATAAAGGAAGGGAAATAGAGAAGTTGCGGATGCTGGACAACTACCTCGAAATCCCGTAAGCTGCTGATAACGAACTCGGACGACTACTGCTCCAAACCAGTACATGGATTTGCACACAGAGGTGCAGGGAGTAATGATGAGTACGCCAACTCAGTATTAATGAAAATAAATCACAGTCTAAGAATAAGAAACACACAGCACAAAACACCAATTCACAAAACAGTAAAACATCAAGTCACCATAAAGTAGTCATCAAAAACATAAGTTCGAAAACTAATTTCCAGAAATCCTTTGAAACAAGTATAATTTCAATATATCTCAGTAAAACTCTCAATAAAATCAGTTTGAAAAAACAAAGTGAATCACAGTCAAAAACTCAGTAAAATCATCATAAATCTGCCCCTCGCGCCATAATAATTTCTCATAACAATTTCCCTCAGTACCTCACTGATGCGTGGCTAGAATTCATGGTTTAACAAGTTATATGCCTTAAATTTTATGTGCGTTAATGATAAAAATACACTTTTTATGTGCATAATGGAGTTTATTTCATGTGTAGGTGCATTGGATATGGAAACCGAGCTAAATGGATGCATGAACGTCGAAAATACGATCAAGAGTCGAAAAGGAGTGACCCGGGCTATAGCCTGGCGTTTTGGCCTTAAAGCCAGGCCAACCCGGGCGTTAGTGGGGAGTTTTGCCCCTAAATCCAGGGCCAGCCTGGCGTTAGTGGGGCATTAGAGCCCTAAAGCCAGGCCTGCCCTGGCTTTAAGGAGGCTTTTGGGCCCAAACTCCTGGGTCCCGAGGTCCGGTCAATTCCGAGTTTTGAAGAGTTTAAGTGTTTCCCGGTTGGAATAGAAGTCTCCGAAACGTTTAGGGTTTATCCCAAACATATAAATAGACCCAAAAACACAACTTTGAGGGAGATTCCATTCGAGACAAGAGACGCTTGTGGAATACTACTCAGAGAAGTCAAACATCAATTTGTACAACTTTTATTAATTACTTTGTAGTTTAATTATGCAAGTTATTTTGGATTTGATTCTTATGAACATGTTTAGCTAATTTCTTTAATCTAGGGTTTTGGTGGAACCCGTTGGGGGATGAACTTATTGTGTTATTAATATAGTTCTGATTGGTTGATTAATCTCTATTTGTTCAACTACGTTCTTGTTGTAGTTAATTGAATGGCCATCAATTAGTTGTTCCTATTTATTATGTATCTACTTGAGAGAGAGTGCATATTTAGGTAGTTGTTTGAACAACACCACTCCCAGAGTATAGACGAAAGTCATAACCGAGGGTTTAGAGGTTGGATTAGAGATAACGATACCTCGGGTGCAATCTAAAGTGAACTGTAATGCAATCTAGCTAGCGTAACTTGAGAGAGTGCGTCTAGTAAATTATCATAATTACTTGAGAGAGATTTATGGTAGATAGAGTGTTCATGATTGATAGAGACAACTAATCAAACTATAAGAAGTATCCGAGAAGGAAGTTCACCGACGGGGGAAACCATAACTTTAGACCTTTATTACAATTGTTTACACCTTATTGTAGTTAATCTTTAGTTTTAATATTTTCATTCAGTTGTAGTAGTTTAAACAACACCAAGTGACAGTTTAGTATTATGACAGATTGCTTGATACGCTAACTCCCTGTGGGATAGA
>ML344825.1:3555-54736 GCA_005239505.1 Nicotiana paniculata | reverse complement strand
AGTCGATTGTTCCATTAAGGGCCGCTCATGAAGCTGCGGAGGCGGAGAAGGACGGGATGAGAGCTGAACTTCAAGTGTGGGCACAAGATTATGAAAATTTGGAAGAGGTGGCTACTGTCGATGTGATCTGGGCGTATATGAATTCTCGCCTTGACACATTGATGGAGATGAGTCAAGAGGGTTTTGACCTTAGTGCTAAAATAACAAAAACTAAGGAAGCCATAGAGAAGGCTCAACAAGGTCATAACCTCTATTCACCTGATGGTGAGATTCCAGCCGCTCATGCCTCTTCATCCTCAGTTGCTCTCGTTCCTTCCACTTCTGAAGTCAACCCCTCTCTTTGAAANGGTCATAACCTCTCTTCACCTGATGGTGAGATTCCAGCCGCTCATGCCTCTTCATCTTCAGTTGCTCCCATTCCTTCCGCCTCTGAAGTCAACCCCTCTCTTTGAAAAGATCTAGTTGGTTTACCCTTTTTTTCTTTTTCTTTGTATCAATTGGTGGTTACCCCCAGCCCCATCGGGGATAAATTTAGATTTCCTTTAAGTCCCCAAATGAAAACTTAGGGGCACCACAATGTTAATATAAAAATCTTATACGGCTAAGTATAAGTTAATACTTAGTTTTAGCCGTTTTTTAATATATAGATATCAGTTAGACTTTTATCGAGTTTTGCATATGGAATGCTTTAGACTACTCGTACCTTTTTTATAATAGGCACGGTGTCATATTAAATGTGTGCCTTTTTGTAATAGGCATAGTTTATGGAAGAGGGCCCTTTATAATTGACATGAAGAAGACGTCTCAACTTCATGATAATGCAATAGAGTGATAGGAATTTTACACATGTTTAAGAATGTTTCCAAGGAAAGTTTTTTGTTTGAACTTCCATGACATTTTACATGTGTTTGGTTATCGTCTAAAACTCACGCTTGCAACTGTTTTTGTTTAACAGATTTCATATACTCTTGTATTTCGTAACTATTTTTCATAGGTAACAGTTTTTCGATATTAATACAAGGAAACAACTATTTTTTACTAGTAACAGTTTTATAAAGATTGGGGTTTTTACCCGTAACTGTTTAGTAACAGTTTTCTAATAAGTATGAGGGAAATGTTTTCTTATTCGTAACTGTTTTTATTTGATAACAGTTTTTTTAAATGAGTATAAAGATGTACATTTCTTTCTCGTGACTGGCATTTTGCCTTTCAACCTGAATATGTTCTAAAGTTTTTGCTTTTTGCATCAGGCTTTGTATTTGGATGNACATTTTGCCTTTCAACCTGAATATGTTCGAAGGTTTTTGCTTTTTGCATCAGGCTTTGTATTTGGATGGCTCTTTTGATTTCTTTCGATTCTGCTCGTGTTACTTATCTTCATTGGGTAGATAAGTCTTTAGGCTCGAGCTTTTGGCTTTCTGATAGTCTTCTTTGCTTCGTCTTAGCCTTCTATACTGTATAGTCCCCCAAGTGTTTGAGCTTTGAAGAATGAAATCTCGAGCACTTGATTATTCCTTCCTTGTGGTCCTTTTCCTGAAAAGGAAAAACATTCCGGACTCGAAGGTATATAGTTTTTTAGATGATGACTGCTTAACCCTTTTAAAACGTCCATCAGAAAGTGTAACCCTAGACCGGGAATTGTGTTATTTCCTCGCGTCTTTGCAGGTCTAATATCATCATCTGGTGATGGGTTAGCTTTGTGCCTATCATCTAAAAAAGTTAGTAAAATTTTTAAATGTTCAAAATAAAATCGAACGTGTGATACCTGACGGGGGGTATTCTTTTCCTTTAGAAGTAATACTTCTTTAGGTGGATGGCGTTCCAGCTTGTTGGTAGAACTCTGCCGTCCATAGCTTCCAACTCATAGGCACCTTTTCCGGATATCCCTCGGATTTTGTAAGGTCCTTCCCAGTTTGGATTTAGCTTTCCTGCACCTGCTTCTTTCGTTGATTGAAAGACTTTTTTGAGGACGAAGTCCCCAATCTTAAAGTACCTGAGATGAGCTTTACGGTTGTAATAACGCTCTATGATTTGTTTTTGAGCTGCCATCCGTATCAATGCTGCTTCTCTCCGTGGTTCGAGAAGGTCCAGGTTGATCCTTAGTTCGTCGTCGTTTTCACCTTCCGTGGCTGTTGAGAACCTTATGCTTGGTTCACCAATCTCCACAGGTATTAAGGATTCTGAGCCATAAACAAGTGCGAACGGAGTTTCTCCCGTGGCTATTTTTGAGGTTATTCTGTATGCCCATAGTACCGTTGGTAATTCATCAGGCCAGTTTCCTTTGGCTTTATTTAGCCGCTTCTTTAGATTGCTGATGATGAACTTATTCGTTGATTCAGCTTGACCGTCATCCACGGGGAGGTATGAAGTTGAAGTGATCTGCTTGATTTGCCAACTTTCGAAGAATTTCGTGATTTGTGAGCCTATGAATTGTGGGCCATTATCACACACAATTTACTTTGGTATTCCAAAGCGGCATATTATGTTTCTCCATAAGATACTTTTAACTTCCTTTTCTCGCACTTGTTTGAACGCCTCTGCCTCTACCCATTTTGTAAAATAGTCGGTTAGTACGAGAAAAAATCATACCTGTCCTTTAGCTGTGGGTAAAGGTCCTACTATATCCATCCCCCATTTCATGAAAGGCCATGGGGATATTATTGGATGTAATAATTCCGCTGGTCGATGCATGTTACTGGCAAACCTTTGGCATCTATCGCATTTGGATACGAAGTTCTCGGCTTCTTCTTCCATCTTACGCTAATAGTATCCGGCTCTGATTAGTATTTTCACTAAGGATCTCGCCCCTGAGTGATTTCCACAGTGTCCTTCGTGGACTTCTTTCATCACAAATTCCGTTTGGTTAGGTCCGAGGCATTTAGCTAGGGGTCCTCCGAACATTTTGCGGTAAAGTGAGTTGCGAATAAGGCAGTACCGTGCAGCTTTGTGGTGAAGTGCTTGAGCCTCTTTCTTGTCTTCAGGTACGGTGCCATTCTGCAAAAAAATAAGAATTTCGTTTCTCCAGTCCCAGGTTAGGTTGTTTAAATTTACCTCATTCCTTTCCTGGTCTATTATTGAATAAAATAGTTGAACGACAATTGTATTGTCTTTGTTCGTTACTTCCATGACTACTGCGAGGTTAGCTAATGCATCTGCCTCCACATTTTACTCTCTAGGTATTTGCACTACCCTCCATGTTTTGAATTGTCTCACCAGATCTCGTGCTTTTTCAAGATACTGTTGCATTCTAGTTTCTCGAGCGATGTAAGTCTCCTGTATTTGATTTACTACCAGGTTGGAGTCACTGTTGATCACAATTTGCTCGATTGAGAGCTCCCGTGCAAGTTCAAGCCCTGCAATAACAACTTCGTACTCTGCTTCATTGTTAGTGATAGGATAAAACTTTATAGCTTGTCGTGTCTTTTCACCCGTGGGTGATATTAAGACTATGCCTAAGCCAGCGCCTTTTACATTTGAAGAACCATCAGTGAAAAAGGTCCACATGCCTGGATTAACACCGTTAAAGAGTTTTAACTCTTTTTCTACTTCAGATACAATGTCATTACTAAAGTCAGCAACAAAATCAGCTAGTATTAGAGACTTAATTGCAGTCCTAGGCTGATAAATCATCTCATGCTCACTTAGTTCTATGGCCCACATGGCTAATATTCCTGATAATTCCTTTTTATGAAGAATATTTCTTAAAGGATATGATGTCACAACAGTGATTGGGTGGCATTGAAAATAGGGTCGTAATTTTCTAGATGCCATTATTAAAGCTAAAGCTAACTTTTCCAGATGTGGATATCTAGTCTCAGCATCTAGCAAAGTTTTACTTACATAATAGATAGGTGATTGTTTACCTTTTTCTTCTCTTACCAATACTGCACTTACAGCAATTTCTGAGACAGCCAGGTAGATGTACAATCTTTCCCCTTCTTTTGGCTTTGAAAGTAGTGGTGGTTTCGATAGATAAATCTTCAGGTTCTTGAGGGCTTGATGACATTCTTCAGTCCATTTGAACTGATTCTGTTTTTTGAGAACTGAGAAGAATTTAAAACTTTTTTCGGAAGATCTAGAAATAAACCTCCCCAAAGCTGCTATTATTCCTGTCAATCTTTGAACCTCCTTTTTATATGTTAAAACATAAGGTATTTCCTCTATGGCTTTAATTTGAGCGGGATTTACCTCTATTCCTTTGTTTGATACAAGGAAAACCAAAAATTTACCTGATTGCACTCCAAAAGCGCATTTCTCTGGATTCAGCTTCATATATTATACCTGCGTAAAATATCAATAACAGTAGATAGGTGCTGGAAATGGTCTTGCGTTTGTTAATTTTACCAACATGTCATCGATGTACACCTCCATTGTTTTTCCCAGATGTTCTTAGAACATCTTGATCGCTAGCCTTTGATAGGTGGCTCCAGCGTTTTTAGGCCAAAACGCATGACTTTATAACAATAAGTTCCCATATTCGTGATAAATGAGGTTTTTTCCTCGTCTAAAGGATCCATTTTAATCTGATTATAACCAGAATATGCATCTAGAAAGCTTAATAGTTCATAAACTGCAGTAACATCAATTATTTGATCTATATGAGGCAATGGGAATGAATCCTTGGGGCATGTTTTGTTTAAATCAGTATAATCTTTGTATACTCTCCACTTGCCATTCTTTTTAGGTACTACCACGGTGTTTGCTAGCCAGTTAGGGTACGTTACCTCTCGTATCGAACCAATCTTCAAGAGTTTCTGTACCTCTTCGTCGATCACTTGGTTCTTGAATGGTCCTTGCTTTCTTTTCTTCTGCTTAACAGGTACGAAGGATAGATCTTCATTTAGTTTATGAGTCATCACTTCTGGTGGGATGCCTTTCATATCTGAGTGGGACCACGCAAAGCAGTCTGTGTTAGCCTTTAAATAATCAATTAACTTACCTCTTCGAGTGGGGCTTAGCCTCGTGCCTATATACACTTTTTGCTCAGGTTTTTGTTCAGATAAAGGAACAGCTTCGAGCTCCTCCGATGTTGTTTTGATGTGCTCCTCTTCCTCCAGTTCATGAATGACGGACGGTCTGGAATCCGTATCTGTGTGGTATAGTACACCTTCCGTGGTAACTTTACTCTTCTGCTCGTAAGTATTTTCTTTCGTGCCCGTTTCAGCAATAATATCTTCCGTACCTATTTGGGCAGTAATTTTTTCCATGTCTGTTTGGGAGGTGTTATCTGTTTGGGAGATTTTATTATCTCGTAATTCTTCCACTTCTATTTTCTTGTTGTAGTGTACCACATAATTTCTATTTTTAGCGGTCTGCTGATCTCCTTTGATTCGTTGAATCCCCCATTTAGAGGGAAATTTAATTATGCAACGTGGAGGGTATCGATTTCATGTCGTGGATCCATGGCCTTCCAGTGATCACATTATAAGCCATGTGAGTATCGATTACTTGGAACCTAGCTCTTTTGATCACCCCCTCAGCATAGGTATTAAGCTCAATTTCTCCTCTTGTTATAACCGTAGAGTTATCAAACCCGTATATGGCTCGTGCTTTTGGGATTACTTGATTCCCCAGTAGAATTTCTTCCACGACTCTTAGAAAAATGATATTGACTGAACTGCCTGGATCAATCAAAATTCTTTTCACGTTAGTGTCATGAATAAGTAGAGATATTACCAGAGCATGCGGAAGCATTAATCCACTGCTATCTGCATCATCGAAGGTTATATTGTCCTCTTCACGAGCACGTTTCCCGTGTGTAATTGTGAACTTTGTGGTTGTTTTGCAAATCACTCCGTTAACTTCTTCACCGCCGTGTATTACGTTAACAGTTCGTTTTGGAGATGGAGGCTTTGGGGGCTCCTGCCTGTTCCTCATGTATGCCTGTTGACCTTTATCACTAAACAATTCTGTTAAATAGCCTTGTTTTAACAAATTTTCTACTTCTCCTTGTAGAAATCTACAATCCGCATTTTTATGCCCATGATCGTTGTGAAATTCACACTAGTGATCTGGGTTTCTTCTACTTGGATTTGGTCGCATCTCTTTGGGCCATTTGACCTTGTCTCCCATGTTCTTCAATATTGAGACAAGTTCAGTAGTACTTACGTTAGAGGTCTGATCCCCAATTTGAGTACTACCTCTAGGTCGTTCATCTCTATCTTTTCTAGATCTAGACGAGGATGAGATTACATCTCTTCCTTGTAGTCTATATTCCGACCTAGTATTTTCAAACCTGGGGCGGATATCGCGTCCCGAGGGTACTAAGTAAGGATCGTACCTGTTTTTACCTAATCTTCTATCTGATTCAGGTCGTCTGGATCTGAAATGATCTTCATCTCTCGAACGAGCAATGATATCTTCTTCTATTATGAGTTTAGTACTGTACCTGTTATATACATCGTTCCATGTTGTGGCGGGAAATTCTCTTAGATTCTCCTTAAGTTGCCTGGTGGCTTCTGAGCTTTAATCGTTAAAATTGCTTGCAAATGCCATGGCTGCCCAATTATCAGGCACCTTGGGTAACTGCATTCTTTCTCGTTGAAACCTATCTACAAACTTACGAAGTAGTTCCTTGTCTCCTTGTTTTATTTTGAATATGTCTTCCATTCTTTTCTCAACTTTTTGTGCACCAGAGTGTGCTTTTATAAATGAATCTGCAAGCTCAGCAAAAGAGTCAATAGAATTTTCAGGGAGAAGAGAATACCAGGACTGATTCAATCTCTTGTTTCGTTAAGTCGTTGCCTTTTACCTCAGTTGTGAAAGCATTCACATGGTCGCGTGGGTCAGTTGTTCCATCATATTTGGGAACATCAGGCATTTTAAACTTCTTGGGTATAGGCAAAGGTGCCGCACTAGGCTTCCACGATTCTTGAGAATATCTATCAACATCGATGCCTTTAATAACATGTGGTACACCAAGAATTTTCTCGATGCGATCGTTCTGCTCCTTCATCTGTTTCTGCATGGTTAACAGTAAATTTTGTAATTCTGAGTTATTAGATATACCTGGTCTCGTTTCGAGAGATTCATTAGGAGTATCTCCTCTTCCTGAGTTTGCCAACCCAGATTGAGGATTTTCCATGGTGATGGTGTTATTGGGGGGTGGCGTTGGCGGTGTAGGCAACTCTGCGGGTAATCTTCTCGCAAATTCCTGCAAAGCTTGGCTCACATACTCTGCAATAATTTTCTTTACATGATCTTGTTCCACAGTTTGATCATTATTACCATGATTGTTATTGGATCTTTCTGGGGATTGTTCCCTTGAAACACCTGGGGTTCCTGAAGGTGATGGAACTGGGGTTCCACTTCTTTGCTGGCTGTTGTCGTTGGGGTTTGACATAATTCAAAGGATATCACTTGGAAAGTAAACAANATTTCGAGAATCAGATGCCTTTACAAACTGTATTCCCCTCCCTTATATAGGAGATTCTTATAACGTACGACTGCTGCTATGGTTACTCATTAATGACTAATTATAACATTAATGAGGCGTTACAAAGAATAACAATAAATAGGGGTTCAGTTACATAACGTTCAAGTAATCAATTGTGGGTTCGTGAATCTGCCCGTAGATTTGTCTAGATTCATTCTGATCGTGCCTCTCTCCCATTTTGATCAAATTGGACTTCCCGTGGCTGATAAGTTCGTGGGTTTACTGAACCGTGTCTCTTTGTACCGTACCTCTTCAAAGAGTTATTTCCAGCTATCGTGTTTTCCCGTGTCCACGTGACTAGCTGAGTTGTCAAAAGCTGGCTTACGTGTAAAACTCTTTTTTACCAATACACACAATGTGGTTCTTCAAGTAGAACTTTGCATCGGCGAAGTGTGACTTTGCCTCGGTGAATGGCACATCATCGGCGACTATCTTCTTATCGACTTCACCCTCGTAGTATTTTAAACATTGATTGTAGGTAGACGGAACTACTTTGTTCTCATGTATCCAAGGCCTTCCAAGCAAGACATTGTATGAAGTCTTCGCATCGATCACACGCATCCATGCACTTGATTGCATATCTTCAGCGGTGATTCCCAGCCTGATCGCACCTATGGCTCTTTCCCCCCCTTGGTTGAACCCTTGGATCATCACACGACTTTCTGAGAGTTTGTTCATGGGAATACCAAGTTCTTTCAAAGTGTGAATTGGAAAAATGTTCACTAAGGATCCTCCATCAACGAAAATTCGATTTACCCTTTCATCACGCACGTAGCCAACCAGGTACAATGGGAGGTTATGAGTAGTGTCACTTAGCAAAAGATCGTTATTTGTGAACGTCACTTTTTCCTCACAAGCATTAACTTCTTGAGGAGTGGACTCGATAAGATTTTTCGAAGATGGTGCTAGCGGAAGGTCATCACTCTTTTCTTTCCCTTTGTCAGTATGGAAATAAGAGTCATCAATAACCCCTTGGAAAATCTTCGTGCGGAACCAACTTGGTAAACACTCCTCCAAGGTCACTGGATTACATGGATTTTGAGGGTGGTGCACCTTCGCTTTTGCTTTCTTTAAGTGCTTAACTAGATTCCATCTCCTTGGTCTTCTTACCACCATTTTTCTTGTTGGTCGTTCTACTGGTTCTTTTCGTGGGCTCCTTTTGTGGTGCCTACGACGAGTCAGCAATTTCCAACCTCCATCATCTTCAGGTTGATCGTCTTCAACTTTGTGATTTTCTAGTTATTCTTCATCTTTACTTTCTTTAAAACCTCATAATTCATCTAGACTGAATGAGCCGAAGGTGATAGAAACTTGGTTTGCGCTTGCTTTCTCATCTTCAAGCACGATCTTCTTTTCGCGGGCCAAGTCCATAACTTTGTCCTTGAAGACAAAGCACTTATCCAGAGGGTGGCTGACAAGTCGATGATATTTGCAGTAATTTGGGTCATTTGTTTTCCCAGCTTTATTTGGTCGCTTCATCTCCAGAAGCTCAATGAGTTTAACTCGAGGAGTTCTTCAAAATAGCTGGCACATCAGAATCCAGAAATGGGTACTCTTTCTCTTGCATTTCTTTTAGAGTCAACTTTCCACTTGGCTTATCTTGAAACAAAGTGGATTTCACACTTTGCTTCTTGCTCACATTCGTCGTGAACCTCACAAATGATGTGTTGACATTCATAGTTTCTTTATTTTCAGATCTTGGTACAAACTTGCTCCAATTTTTTGACTTCTTGCTTGTCGTTTCCTTTACGAGAATCATAGATGGGCATGTTTAACCAAAGAATTAGACCCTTTGACTAAATCTTATTTTTAAGATGAAGACGGGTTACTGATAATCAAGGAAATGGAGAAAAATGAATAATAGACAATATTGCAGAAATATAGAAAATCGAAATCAATTATCCTCGAGAATCAAATGCCTTTACAAGATGTATTCCCCTCCCTTATATATGAAATTCTTATAACGCACAAATCTTGCTATGGTTGCTCATTAATGACTAATTATGACATTAATGAGGCGTTACAAAGGATAACAATAATTGGGGTACGGTTACATAACGTTCGAGTCATCAATTGTGGGTCTTTGAATCTGCCCGTAGCTTTGTCTAGATTCGTTCTAACCGTGCCTCTCTCCTGTTTTGATCAAGTTTTGTTTCCCGTGGCTGATAAGTTCGAGGGTTTACTAAACCGTGCCTCTTTGTACCGTACCTCTTCAAAGGATCACATCCAGCTGTCGCATTTTCCTGTGTCCACGTGACTGGATGAGTTGTCAAAAGCTGGCTTACGTGTGAAACTCTTTTTTACCAATACAGATAGTCCCCCCACTTACCATATATTTAACGATTAATATTTGGTAAGTGGATATTCATTTTTGGCGGGAATATTTTGCCGCCGCTTTTCCTTGAATCATTGTATCCTTCTCTGCACCATAGGCGTCGTTTGTCACTTCCATTTAATGCTCGTACCACGTGTCCTTTTCGGATTGGTTCTACATTTACTCGGCACCTTTTAGGGCGACTGTGCCAGTCCCGAAGTGACATCTTCAATTATGACTTTTCATCATTATTTTTATTTTTTTCCTATGTTTGACGGTTGTCCTCAAGTATAAATACCTTTCTTCTTTTCTTTGCTTCCAGGAAACACTTTTCTAGCTTTGTATTTTGTAAAGAACTTTCGTTTTGCCTTTGCAAACATGTCTTATTCAAACCAAACTCAAGGAGTAATTGATATTGAAAGTTTAACGCCATCTTCTGCTCCGACTAGGAGTCGGAGGGGTGGTAGACTTAGAAGTCTAGGATCCACTCCTTCGAGGGGCTCCTCTTCTTCTCAGATAGTTCCTTCTTCTTCCACTAGATCTCTAGTTTCTCCAAGGTTTAGGGTTTCTCGGTCTCTGTCTAGAGGTAGAGGCAAACGCCTTCGTGAACCTGGAGTCGATGAAATTATCCCTGCTGAGTTTGTTTTTGCTAGGGATAGTCAAGTTCTTGTAGACCAATCTTCTTCTCTTGAAAGTATCGAAAGATATTCAACCCTTATAACTGAGGGTCAGATTTCCCTTGTTCGTAGGGAGTGATTTTGGAGGTCTGACTTTCCTATATATATTCCGAATAGTAATCAAATAATAACATCTTACAAGACGGGATATTCTTTTATTTATACGTATCCTTTCACTCTAGGGTTTAGACCCCTATTGACCCAGTTATAATTGAGTTTTGCCGTTTTTTCAATATCTGCTTAGGACAAGTTGGTTCGCTTGTGNAAGAGTGCTAGTAACCCCTGGAGATGATAAGGATAGGGGTTGGTACCTCCGGTATGTTGTTGTACCCACTGTGGGTTTAGTGGGTGAAGAAAATCTTCCCTTCCCTGAGAAGTGGAATCGCGCACGTGAGTATGATTTAGTTCACATTTGTTTACTTTTTCTCATTTTGACTTGAGATGTTTTATTAACACCGTGTCTATTTCGTCTTCTCTCAGCAATCATGAATACTGTTGAGAATGTCTCCGGTATTCATGATTGGGTAGAAAAATTATTGTCCGTTGCTTCTTCAGAAGAGAGATCTTGGAAGTACCTCGCTGGGAGGTCGGTTGGCATGTAAAGACCCACGATAAGTGAAGCTTTTGTTCTTGGTTCTTTCCTTACTCGAGTCTTTTTTCTTTGTCATTTAACTTTTTTCCCTTTTAATAGGGTTCTCTGCTCGTGGGGTGTCTGCTTCATCTATCCCGAAGATGTACTTGGCTCAGGCCCAGGAAATTATTGTTGGTTCATCTTCTTCGAAGAGGAAGATTGGTGAGTCTCGTTCCGTAGAAGTAGAAGAAGAAGAGGGTGCTTTAGTGCACAGGAAACGAAGAAGGCGAGTGGTTTTAGATGATGAGCTTACAGCCTTAACCTTGCCTTTCGTGTCTGTGATTGAGCCCCCTGTACTTGATGATGTTTCACATTCCCTATTCATGAGGGTGTTGACCTTGCTCCTGACGATGTCCCTTTAGATGCTGTCTTTCCTGCTTCTTTGAGAGAGGTTGTCTCATTTGTTCCTTTGGATATTTCTGTTGCTTTGCCTGTAACTTCCTCTACTCTTCAATCCTCCGTGCCTGCTGCTTTGCCTGTGGCTTCTCCAGCTCCTCAACCTTCTGTGCCTGTAGCTGTTCCATCTCTGCCTGCTTCCATGCCTTCCGTTAGGGAAGTAGGGTCTTCCAGCAGAGAGATGCGGCAAGTGGTAATAGAGGTTCCAGCTGAGGGGAATCTTTTCAAGAAAAATTGTGAGCCCGAAGTGTGGCTCAAGCCTTTGATAGGTCCCGCTGAGAAAGAAAAGCTAGCCAGCCACGGTGCTCTTACATGGGCCAATGAGGTCGTGCATACTACTTTGAAGGTATGATGCAGGTTATCCTCTTTCATTTTCATATATGCAATTTACCATATCTAACTGGTTTATTTCTTGTATATTAACCTTATAGGCGTGGAGCTTATGAAGAGAATTTCAAATACGGACCAAGAGACAAAAGAGTTGCAGGCCGAAGTTGATAATTGGAAAACACAGTATGATAGCCTAAGGATTGACATGGATGATTTAGAAGAGGAAAAGAGTACCTTGAAGCGGCAGATGAGACTCATGGCAGCAGAACTGGCAGTAGGGAAGGCTTCTTACAGTCAGGCTGATAAAGATAACAGTGTTCTGGAGTCTTCATTCGCGGAGCAGCTGTCCCGTGCCTCAGAGGATATTAGAGACTTGAAAAACTTGTTGGGGGAAGAAGGAGGAATACTCAGGCAAGCTCGTGCAATCACTCACTCGTACTCGAGAAGACCTTCGTAAGGCTTTAGACAAAGCTCAAACTTTAGAGGAGTCGATCGTACCATTAAGGGCCGCCCATGAAGCTGCGGAAGCGGAGAAGGACGGATTGAGAGCTGAGCTTCAAGTATGGGCGAAGGATTATGAAGATATGGAAGAGGTGGCTGTTGTCGATGTGAGTTAGGCGTACATGAATTCTCGCCTTGACACATTGATGGAAATGAGTCAAGAGGGTTTTTACCTTAGTGCTGAAATAGCTAAAACTAAGGAAGCCATGGAGAAGGCTCAACAAGGTCATAACCTCTCTTCACCTGATGGTGAGATTCCAGCCGCTCATGCCTCTTCATCCCCAGTTGCTCCCGCTCCTTCTGCCAGTGAAGTCAACCCCTCTCTTGAAGAAATTTAGTTGGTTCATCCCCCCTTTTTTTTCTCTTTGTATCAGTTGGTGGTTACCCCCAATCCTATCAGGGTAAATTTGGATTTCTTTAAAGTCCCCAAATGACAACTTAGGGGCACCACAATGTATATATAAAAAATTTATACGGCTAAGTATAAGTTAATACTTAGTTTTAGCCGTTTTAATATATAAATGTTAGTTCGACTTTTGTTGAGTTTCTGTTTTACTCTTTAAGTCTTTTGCATGCTTCATTTTTCGAGGTTTTAGTTTTACCTTCGAGTTTTGCATGTGGAATGCTTTAGACTACTCGTACCTTTTTTTTTTGTAATAGGCACGGTGTCATATTAAATGTGTGCCTTTTTATAATAGACATAGTTTATGGAAGAGGGCCCATTATAATCAGCATGAAGAAGACATCTCAACTTCATGATAATGCAATAGAGTGATAGGAATTTTACACATGTTTAAGAATGTTTTCAAGGAAAGTTTTTTGTTTGAACTTCCATGACATTTTACATGTGTTTGGTTATCGTCTAAAACTCATGTTTGCAACTGTTTTTGTTTAACAGATTTGATATACTCTTCTATTTCGTAAGTGTTTTTCATAGGTAACAGTTTTTCGATATTAATACAAGGAAACAACTATTTTTTACTAGTAACAATTTTTATAAAGATTGGGGTTTTTACCCGCAACTGTTTTGGAAACAGTTTTCTAATAAGTACGAGGGAAATGTTTTCTTATTCGTAACTGTTTTTATTTGATAACAGTTTCTTGAACAAATACAAGGATTTAGATCTTTCATCCATAACTATTTTATTTGAGAACAATTTTTTGAATGAGTACGTTGATGATGAACTTTTACCCCTAATTGTTTTTGTCACAACAACTTTGAATAAGTATAAAGATGTACATTTCTTTCTCGTGACTAATATATTGCCTTTCAACGTGAATATGTTCGAAGGTTTTTGCTTTTTGCATTAGGATTTATATTTGGATGGCTCTTTTGATTTCTTTTGATTCTGCTCGTGTCACTTGTCATGTTGGGTAGATTGGTCTTCAGGCTCGAGCTTTTGACTTTCTGATAGTCTTCTTTGCTTCGTCTTAGCCTTCCATACTGTATAGTCCCCCAAGTGTTTGAGCTTTGAAGAATGAAATCTCGAGCACTTGATTATTCCTTCCTTGTGGTCCTTTTCCTGAAAAGGAAAAACATTCCGGACTCGAAGGTATATAGTTTTTTAGATGATGACTGCTTAACCCTTTTAAAACGTCCATCAGAAAGTGTAACCCTAGACTGGGAATTATGTTATTTCCTCGCGTCTTTGCAGGTCTAACATCATCATATTGTGATGGGTTAGCTTTATGCCTATCATCTAAAAAAGTTAGTAAAATTTTTAAATGTTCAAAATAAAATCGAACGTGTTATACCTGACGGGGGGTATTCTTTTCTTTTAGAAGTAATACTTCTCTAGGTGGATGGCGTTCCAGCTTGTTGGTAGAACTCTTCCGTCCATAGCTTCCAACTCATAGGTGCCTTTCCCAGCTATGCCTCGCATTTTGTAAGGTCCTTCCCAGTTTGGATTTAGCTTTCCTGCACTTTCTTCTTTCGTTGATTGAAAGAATTTTTTGAGGACGAAGCCCCCAATCTTGAAGTACCTGAGATACGCTTTATGGTTGTAATAACGCTCTATGATTTGATTTTGAGCTGCCTTCCGTATCAATGCTGCTTCTCTCCGTGGTTCGAGCAGGTCCAGGTTGGTCCTTAATTCGTCGTTGTTTTCACCCTCCATGGTTGTTGAGAACCTTATGCTTGATTCTCCAATATCCACAGGTATTAAGGCTTCTGATCCATAAACAAGTGCGAACGGAGATTCTTCTGTGGCTATTTTTGAAGTTGTTATGTATGCCCATAGTACTGCTGTAACTCATCAGGCCAGTTTCCTTTGGCTTTATCTAGCCGCTTCTTTAGATTGTTGATGATGACCTTATTCGTTGACTCAGGTTGACCATTAGCCACGGGGTGGTACGACGTTGAAGTGATCCGCTTGATTTGCCAACTTTCAAAGAATTCTGTGATTTTCGAGCCTATGAATTGTGGGCCATTATCACACACGATTTTCTTTGGTATTCCAAAGAGGCATATTATGTTTCTCCATAAGAATCTTTTAACTTCCTTTTCTCGCACTTGTTTGAACGCTTCTGCCTCTACCCATTTCGTAAAATAGTCGGTTAGCAAGAGTAAAAACTGTACCTGTCCTTTAGTTGTGGGAAGAGGTCCCACTATGTCCATACCGCATTTCATAAAGGGCCATGAGGATATTATTGGATGTAATAATTCCGCTGGTCGATGCATGTTATTGGAAAACCTTTGGCATCTGCCACAGTTGGATACGAAGTTCTCGGCTTCTTCTTCCATCTTAGGCCAATAGTATCCAGCTCTGATTAGTGTTTTCACTAAGGATATCGCCCCTGAGTGATTTCCACAGTGTCCTTCATGGACTTATTTCATCACAAATTCCTTTCGGTTAGGTCCGAGGCATTTAGCTAGGGGTCCTCCGAATATTTTGCGGTAAAGTGAGTTGCGAATAAGGCGGTACCGTGCAGCTTTGCGGCGAAGTGCTTGAGCTACTTTCCTGTCTTCAGGTATGGTTCCATTCTGCAANTGTAAGTCCCCTGTATCTAATTTACTACCAGTTGGGAGTCGTTGTTGATCACAATTTTCTCGATTGAGAGCTCCCGTGCGAGTTCAAGCCCTGCAATAACAGCTTCGTACTCTGCTTCATTGTTAGTTATAGTATAACACTTGATAGGTTGCCGTGTCTTTTCACCCGAGGGTGATATTAAGACTATGCCTAAGCCGGCACCTTTTATATTTGAAGAACCATCGATGAACAAGGTCCATAGGCCTGGATTAGCACCGTTAAAGAGTTGTAACTCTTTTTCTAATTCATATACAATGCTATTACTAAAGTCAACAACAAAATCAGCTAGTATTTGAGACTTAATTGCAGTCCTAGGCTGATAGATTATTTCATGCTCACTTAATTCTATGGCCCACTTGGCTAATCTTCCTGACAATTCCTGTTTATGCAGAATATTTCTTAAAGGATATGAAGTCACAACGGTGATTGGGTGGCATTGAAAATATGGTCGTAATTTTCTAGATGCCATTATTAAAGCTAAGGCTAACTTTTCCAGATGTGGATATCTAGTCTCAGCATCTAGCAAAGTTTTACTTACATAATAGATAGGTGATTGTTTACCTTTTTCTTCTCTTACCAATACTGCACTTACAGCAATTTCTGAGACAGCCAGGTAGATGTACAATCTCTCCCCTTATTTTGTCTTTGAGAGCAGTGGTGGTTTCGATAGATAAATCTTCATATTCTTGAGGGCTTGTTGACATTCTTCAGTCCATTCGAACTGATTCTGCTTTTTGAGAACTGAGAAGAATTTAAAACTTTTTTCGGAAGACTTAGAAATAAACCTTCCCAAAGCTGCTATTCTCCCTGTTAGTCTTTGAACTTCCTTTTTATTTGTTAAAATATCAGGTATTTTCTCTATAGCTTTAATTTGAGCGGGATTTACCTCTATTCCTCTGTTTGATACAAGGAAACCTAAAAAGTTACCCGATTGCACTCCAAAAGCGCATTTCTATGGATTTAACTTCATATTATACCTGCGTAAAATATTAAAAGAAGTAGAGAGATGCTGGAAATAGTCTTGTTCTTGTGTTGATTTTACCAACATATCATCAATAGTCTTGTTCTTGTGTTGACTTCCATCGTCTTTCCAAGATGTTCTTGGAACATTTTAGTCACTAACCTTTGATAGGTGGCTCTAGCATTTTTTAAGCCAAAAGGCATAACTTTATAACAGTAAGTCCCCCTGTTTGTAATGAAGGAAGTTTTTTCCTCATCTGAGGGATTCATTTTAATCTGATTATAACCAGAATATGCATCTAAGAAGCTCAATATTTCATGACCTGCTGTAGCATCAATCATTTGATCTATATGTGGCAATGGAAATGAATCTTTGGGGCATACTTTATTTAAATCAGTATAATCTACGCATACTCTCCACTTTCCATTCTTTTTAGGTACTACCACGGTGTTTGCTAGCCCGTTAGGGTACATTAACTCTAGTATCGANGAACCAATCTTCAAGAGTTTCTGTACCTCTTCGTCGATCACTTGGTTCTTGAATGGTCCTTGCTTTCTTTTCTTCTGCTTAACAGGTACGAAGGATAGATCTTCATTTAGTTTATGAGTCATCACTTTTGGTGGGATGCCTGTCATATCTGAGTGGGACCACGCAAAGCAGTCTGCATTAGCCTTTAAATAATCAATTAACTTACCTCTTCGAGCGGAGCCTAGCCTCGTGCCTATATACACTTTCTGCTCAGGCTTTTGTTCAGATAGTGGAACAACTTCGAGCTCCTTCGTAGTTGTTTTGATGTGCTCATCTTCCTCCGGTTCATGAATGACGTCTGGTCTGGAATCTGCATCTGTGTGGTATAGTACACCTTCCATGGTAACTTGATTCTCCTCCTCGTAAGTATTTTCTTTCGTACTTGTTTCAGCAATAATACCTTCCGTACCTATTTAAGTAGTAACTTCTTTCATGCCTGTGTGGGCTGCGTTACCTATTTGGAAGATTCCGTTATCTCGTAATTCTTCCACCTCTATTTTCTTGTTGTAGTGTACCACAGAGTTTATATTTCTTGATGTCTGCTGATCGCCTTTGATTTGTTGAATCCCCCATTCAGAGGGGAATTTAATTACCTGATGCAACGTGGAGGGTATCGCTTTCATGTCGTGGATCCATGGCCTTCCCATGATCACGTTATAAGCCATGTCAGTGTCGATGACTTGGAACCTGGTACTTTTGATCACCCCCTCAACATAAGTTCTAAGCTCAATTTCTCCTTTTGTTATAACCGTAGAGTTATCAAACCCTGATATGGCTCGTGCCCTTGGGATTACTTGATTCCCCAGTAGCATTTCTTCCACGACTCTTAACAAAATGATATTTACTGAACTGCCTGGATCAATCAATACTCTTTTTACGTTAGTGTCATGAATAATTAAAGATATTACCAGAGCATCATTGCGCAGAAGCATTAATCCGCCGATATCTGCATCATCGAAGGTTATATTGTCTTCTTCCATATTTTCACGAGCCCGTTATCCATGTGTAATTGTGAAATTTGTGGTTGTTTTACAGATCACTCTGTTTACTTCTTCACCTCCGTGTATCCCATTGACAGTTCGTTTTGGAGAAGGAGGCTTTAGAGGCTCCTGCCTGTTCCTCATATGTGCCTTGTAAAAATCTGCAATCCACAATTCTGTGCCCATGATCATTGTGGAATTTACACCACTGGGTTTCTTCTACTTGGATTTGACCGCATCTCTTTGGGTCACTTAACCTTGTCTCCCATGTCCCTCAATATTGAGACAAGTTCAGTAGTACTTACATTAGAGGTATGATCCCCAATTTGAGTACTACCTCTAGGTCGTTCATCTTGATATTTTTCTGGATCTAAACGAGGATGAGACTACGTCTCTTCTTTGTGGTCTATAGTCCGACATAGTATTTTCGAACCTGGGGCGGATATCGCGTCCCGAGGGTCCTAAGTAAGGATCGTACTTGTTTTTACCTAATCTTCTATCTGATTCAGGACGTCTGGATCTGGAATGATCTTCATCTCTCGAAGGAGCAATGATATCTTCTTCTATTCTGAGTTTAGTACTGTAACTGTTATATACATTGTTCCATGTTGTAGCAGGGAATTCTCTTACACTTTCCTTAAGTCGTCTCGTGGCTTCTGAGCTTTTATCATTTAGATTGCTTGCAAATGCCATGGCTGCCCAATTATCAGGCACCCTGGGTAACTGCATTCTTTCTCGTTGAAACCTGTCTACAAACTCACGGAGTAGTTCCGTGTCTCCTTGTTTTATTTTGAATATGTCTTCCATTCTCTTCTCAACTTTTTGTGCACCAGAGTGTGCTTTTATAAACGAATCTTCAAGCTCAGCAACAGAGTTAATAGAATTTTCAGGGAGAAGAGAATACCAGGTTAGGGCCCCTTTGGTAAGTGTTTCCCAATTTTTTTTGACAAGGACTGATTCAATCTCTTGTTTTGTTAAGTCGTTTTCTTTTACCCCAGTAGTGAAAGCAGTCACATGGTCACGTGGGTCAGTTGTTGCATCATATTTAGGAACGTCAGGCAGTTTAAACTTCTTGGGTATAGGCAAGGGTGTCACACTTGGCTTCCAAGGTTGTTAAGAATATCTATCAACATCAATGCCTTTGATGATAGGTGGTACTCCAGGAATTGGTTCGATGCGATCGTTCTGCTCCTTCATCTTTTTCTGCATGGTTAGCAGTAAATTTTGTAATTCTGAGTTATTAGATATATCTGGTCTCGTTTCGAGAGATTCATTAGGAGTATCTCCTCTTCCTGAGTTTGCCAACCCAGATTGGGGATTTTGCATGGTGATGGTGTTATTGGGGGGTGGCGTCGGCGGTGTAGGTAACGTTGCCGGTAATCCTCTCGCAAATTCTTGCAAAGCTTGGCGCACATACTCTGCAATCATTTGANAGCAAACAAAGATTATCAGATTCCCGGTACGGAACCAATTTGTTTAACCAAAGAATTAGACCCTTTGACTAAAGCTTATTTTTAGGATGAATATGGGTTACTGATAATCAAGGAAATGGAGAAAAATGAATAATAGACAATATTGCAGAAATATAGAAAATTGAAATCAATTATCCTCGAGAATCAGATGCCTTTACAAGTTGTATTCCCCTCCCTTATATAGGAGATTCTTATAACGTACAACTCTTGCTATGGTTGCTCATTAATGACTACTTATGACATTAATGAGGTGTTACAAAGGATAACGGTAATTGGGGTACGGTTACATAGCGTTCGAGTAATCAATTGTGGGTCTTTAAATCTGCCCGTAGCTTTATCTAGATTCATTCTGACCGTGCCTCTCTCCTATTTTGATCAAGTTTTGTTTCCCGTGGCTGATAAGTTCGAGGGTTTACTAAACCATGCCTCTTTGTACCGTACCTCTTCAAAGGATCACATCCAGCTGTCGCATTTTTCTGTGTCCACGTGACTGGCTGAGTTGTCAAAAGCTGGTTTACGTGTGAAACTCTTTTTTACAATACAGGGCAGCCTTTCATTTCCAGCAGAGGCCATGCTTAATTCCATGTCATGGTAACGAGTTGCAAGTTCTTCAAATGTGCTAGGCTTTATACCTTGCAAGATGTAGAGGAATACCCAATGCATACCTTGGATGCACATCTCTATGCTAGAAGCTTCACTTAGCCTATCTTTACAGTTGAGGTTTGCATTCCTCCAACGATTGATAAAGTCGATAACTGGTTCACTCTTCCGTTGACGAGTATTTGTGAGTTCCACCATGCTCCCAGTGCGCCTTGTGCTATAAAGCGATTGAGGAACTTTTGTTCTAGTTGATCCCAGTTATCAATAGATCCTGCCTCGAGGTCTGTATACCAATCAAAAAAATTTCCTTTTAGCGAGCGGACAAACTGTTTGACGAGGTAATCTCCATAAGTCCCAGCGTTGTTGCATGTCTCAACAAAGTGCGCCACATGTTGCTTTGGATTGCCTTTACCATCAAACTGTTGAAACTTTGGAGGTTGCAGCCAGCAGGCATTTTCAACATATCGATCCTTGCAGTGTACGGATTTGCGTATGTAATGGAAGACTTGGTAGCAACTCCGTACTTGCTTTTAATAGTTCCTTCGATGAACTCCTTCAGTTGATCGATTGGAATCATCCCTTCTGAAGAGACTGGAATTTCCTTAGTGGATGCAACTTGTCGTGGGGGAGGATCAATCTCTTGAACTTCTGGGAGTTTGCCAGGTGCATGATTGGATTCTTCTTCCATCAATATTCCAACCCTATCATTTAGCTTGTCGATTCTAGCATCTTGATTTTTCATGTACTTGGTCAAGCCAGCGATTGCTTCTGTCAAGTTTGCCAACTGCTCCTCCACAGATGAAGTGTTTGTCACCATGGCTTGCATGATTGTCGTGGACGATGAAGAGTAGCATGGATTTTCACAGAGATTGATCCTTGATTGGATCACGCTATATGGTGTAAGTGGGGAGGATCCATCACTTGAAGAATCATCATCTTCCTTCACAGCAGAGTGCTTGGATCCGTAGAGGTCAAGCAGAGCAAGAGTTTTCTTGATCTTTTCAGCAACATTGCTTCCTTCTTCGAGTGCGTCTGTGGAAGATCTTGCTCATTTTGAGGATGAAGATCCGAAAACAGGGGTAGATGCGGACGACACTTGGGGTGCTTGTTGTCCTAACGAGCTTGCTTTTCTCCTCGTAACTGGTCCAAAGCTTCCAAAGGTAACTTCGAGTATGTTTTCCACATTAGCATAGAACCTAGAATTAGCAGCCTTGGTGGAAGTTGAACCGGAGTTGATTTTCTTGGAAGCCATTTCGTTGTTCTTGAACTTTGGTGATTAAAAAGTTGAGATGAGAGGTAGAGATGGTCCCGCTGGGCGTGCCAGAATTTGTAGACAATAAATTGCGTCGAGAAAATAAAATCAGGACCGAAAAATATCGCAACAATTGTAGTATTTTATTTCAAATATTTGAGTGTAAAATCCCTATGAATCCTCTGATTCTACTTTTCAACGGTAAATAAAATAGCCTCCGAGCTTGATCTCGAATTTTATTTGATTTTAATCCAAGTGATTGAAGCTTGATCTTGATCTTGACGTACTTTTAATCCAAGGGCTTGCAGCCTGTTCTTGAATCTTCGTCTTGATCTTTTAATCCTTAGAACACTCGAATGCTTGTAGCTTTTAGAGGAATCTGCAGCGTTTGATCCACGAGCTCCCTCTTGCTTCTTGTTATAACTTCTGGTGTCTTTTCTTGGTTATGAAGACCCCTATTTATAGTTGTGGAAGGGAGGAGTTGTGATAAGAACAAACTCTTTCCGACCAATCAAATTGAAGTGTGACATGGCTGTATTTGATTGGCCAGAACATGTCACGTGCACACGTGGCGCGATTTCATTGGCCTTTTAATGTGACTTGGCATGCTTTGTCATTTTGACACGTGGCACGATCCTATTGGCTCTTCCGCTTGACTTGGTGTGCCACGTCATTTCACGTGTAGCACCAAACTGGGCCTCTAGGAAGATTCCATCTTGGGCTTAATGAAGTTGGCTCATCATTTTAGCCCAATTAAATGGGCTAGTCCAATAAATTTGGACTTATTTATTTAATTCATATGTATTGGACTTATATAATTTTGGGGAAATTTTCGTTCCTATACCATATAGGAAACTATATTATCAAATATGTTCATGATTTGGAAATTACTCGCCTTGTTAATAATTTTTCTACAAAAAATATACAATTCATTAAATACGGAATCTTAGTAGTTGTAGTCTTCATATTTAGGCGCGTTAAAATTAGGGAAGTAAATATTCTTCCAGATATTTCATTAAATAAGGAATCATTATAGCAGTAGAATTTCTTATTTAGGCGCGCTAATGTTGGGGAATTAAAGATTCTTTCAAATATTTTCAAACGCAAATTTGTGTTGCTCATGTTTTTGCACGAGGTCGAAGTTCAAGTTGGAATAACTGTGGTCATGTTGTGATGGAAAAAATTATATTAGCATTCAAACTTCATACATACGAAAAGGGCTGCCTACTGTTATTTATCTGATTTTCCTTTTCTTATGGGCATAAACGAGTGTATAGTGAATGCCACTTAGGAACTAGGTCTACTTTCTTCATCCTTAGGAATGAAACTTCAGGTATAAGTTGATGTAAGTTCTGATCTCACCATTAAAGGAAACACAATCCTTCAGTTCTTAGAGAGTTAGGGAAAATGAAATCAAAGTATTTATCTCTTTTGATCTATATTTCCTCTTTACATGGATTGGAATTTCATTCATGACTAAAACTTCTACAAATCTTCTGCAAAAAACGTAATTATGTCGAAAATTCCAATTAAGCTACAATTGAATGGGAATTGGGATAAAAAAAAAGTCAATGTACCCAGTTAGTAGATATTTTGTAGATAAGTTGTAGATTATTTGTATTTTGATTGTAGATGCTTTATTTTCTGTCTTCACAAATCAAAAACGACTAAAACTTCTGCAAAAAACGCAATTATGTCGAAAATCCCAATTAAGCTACAATTGAATGAGAATTGGGATATTAAAATTCAATGTACCCAGTTTGTAGATATTTTGTAGATAAATTGTAGATTATTTGTATTCTGATTGTAGATGCTTTGTTTTCTGTTTTCACAAATCAAAAACGACTAAAACTTCTACAACTTCTGCAACAAACACAATTATGCCGAAACTCCTAATTATGCTAGAATTGAATGGGAATTGGGATATTAAAATTCAATGTACCCAGTTTGTAGATATTTTGTAGATAAATTGTAGATTATTTGTATTCTGATTGTAGATGCTTTATTTTCTGTTTTCACAAATCAAAAAGACTAAAACTTCTACAAATCTTCTGCAACAAACGCAATTATGTCGAAAATCCCAATTATGCTACAATTGAAATGGAAAATAAATGTTTCTCTGTTTTTTTTTTTTAAATATAAAAATCGTCACGTTTCATATAAATAAAAAAACATCCAAAGTAAACCTAGGAAAAAAACGAAAAAATTCCATATAATTGCTACTTAAGCACTAGGGGGTGTAATAATGCAACAACAATGCTTGTTGGCATCACATCCACAACTTTGAAAACCAATAATTTTACAGAAAGAGATACAATTTGCTGCACTGTTGTATCCTTGTGGCACTTGTTGTTTTGTCCCAATTACACTTTATTTTTTTTTCACTTCAACACATCCCATATGGCTAAAATTGCAAAAAATTAGGCTAAACAGAAAAACAAAAGTCAATATAGCCTTTGCCATCTCAAGAATTGACGACTTTTTTTCTTTATGGTGTGTGTGTGTTTTTCTATTCAGAAATATGACAACGTTTCTCTGGTTTAAACAAAGGAAAAAATGGGAAAGAAACGTGGGAGGGGGGTGATACGTGGGTGAGGGTGTGGGTTTGGGAGAGATAAACGTGGGGGATGGGATTCTGTGGAATATACGGTACCATTGATTTAGGAGGGATATATGGACCATTTAATGTAGAGTTAATACACAAATGGTATATAATTGGTAATTAGGTATACTAAATGTAATTATATCAAACCTTAAACATTGAGGGTAATATAGTTTCCTATATGGTATAGAAATGTAAAAATTCCTTAATTCAATTATATTAGCCCATAATATTTGTTTGAACCAATATATCTTGAATTAAAAATATAGTCCAACTTATTTATGGATTTAATTTTAATAAAATTTATATGCTTACACTAATAATTACATCATTGCATAGTATGATGGGAAGTGGTATTTATTTTCTTTTTAAAAGAGTTCTCCTTTCAATGCATACAAGTGTTTTTCTGTAACAGAAAAAAGAGTAAGTAATGGAGATGCATTAATTAATATAGGCAAGCTTACAATTATACTTCTTTTCCTAATGAAATCAATGAACGTTTCACTTATTGTAAAAAACAACCAAGCATATATATACACAATGGAGATGACAAAACCTTTAGATAGAAAATAAAACTAAAGGAGCTTAATTAGAGAATGGTTTCTCTTTTTGCCACCACTTTCATGGCTATATCCATATTTTCCTTAGTCATAATCCTATCCAATATTCCTCCATTTTCTATGGCTGATGAAATAAGTATAGAAACCGATCTTGATTCAGCAAAAACAAATGCTGGAAACATAGCAGAATATTTCAAGGAGGGAGATGAAATAGACGAATATTGTTACAATAAATTACAAACAGCATTCAGTATTCTTGTAGACGCAAATGATCGATACAAAGAAAGGAAGTACGACTGTGTTATTTTCATGGCTAGTGATGCCCTAAACAGTGCTAACGATTGTAAAAAAGAGCGTGACGATTTAACAAATTTGAAAAGCTTTATTCAGAAAATTATACAACAACTTAAGGAGGAAATCCAAAGCAATATAATTAATGACATGGCTGAAACGTCGTGCGTTCAAAGCGATCTTGAGTCAGCAAGTTCAAGTGCTTTACAATTAGCAGAAGAAATGGGAATGGAGGAAGATGCATATTGTGAAGATAAATTTTCGAATACATGGTATAAGGTTGGAGAAGCAGTCCAAAAATACAAAGAAAGACAGTTTGATTGTGTTATTTCTTTGGCTAGTGATGCCTTAGACACTGCTAGGGTTTGTAGGAATGAGTCAGATAGTGTAAAAAGTTTGAAAAGCCTTATTGAAAAAATTATACAACAAGTTCAGAAGTTGCTTCAAATTGTTAATTAGAAAACGATTATTATGTTGATTTATTTTCTCATGTTAAGGTTGGCACAATTTTTAGGAGTTCTGTTTCCTTTAATTTGGTTTGTTTGTATGTAGATCTAAAACTCCAAGATAATATTGGGTGCTTGAAATTGTAATATATGATTTGTCTTAAGTTTTCTTCTCAAATATATAGGTGTAGTCTTTTGCACTTGAAAACGTTGAAATGACTTTGTTTTTTATGAGCTAGGGTGCTCCAAAAAAACACATTGAAGTTTGTTATTTAAAAAAAAAAGTAAAATATGTTTGAAAAATGATGTTCAAATACATTTTCATCTTCAAATTAAACTTCACACAGATCAAGTTTTAAAAAAATTGAAAATCTATGTCCCAACGGGAGCTAATAAAACCACCATTAGATTCATTATCTCAAAATGAAATAACCAATTTCAAGTCCAAATTAAAAGATGATCCTTTCAAATAATATACTTCATATATATATATGAAAGTAAACTCCGCATGATTTCACGTGTATATGTAGTATAACACATATGTATATGAACTAATATGCCTTTAGGAAAAGACTAACAAATTTGATGTTTAAACATATGCTATTCCTAATCATATATATTTTGTGCGGGCATATTATACGTGTGTGTGAGAATATGAGGCAGTATGACAGCTGGGCAAGGCAGTTAGTCAGTTATTACCAGTTAGTTAGAGTAGTTAAAGTAGTTGGCATTAGTAAATTAGGGATTAAGTTAGTAGAGTCTAGTAATTGTGTGATGTATCTCAGAATTTGTAATTACATTTTCAATATATTAGAAAGTTTCTCACTAACTATTCTCTCTTTAATGTCCATCTTCTTCCCGCAAACTCAACTTACTCGTTTGGACCTACATTAATGGAGGATGAGCTGTGACTGAAATCAACTCAACTCACATGGTATCAGAGAAATCGATATTGGTTGCCTCTTTGCTGAGTAATTTTCATGTTTGTGTGATACAAATTCTCGCTCAAATTCAGTAATGGCAGACGAGAAAATTGACCACACTCATCCTCTGTTTCTGTATCCTTCTAATACAGTGAGCTCAATTTTGATCCCAATTCAACTCACCGGTTCTGAAAACTATGGATTATGGTGTAGGATGATATGAATTGCTCTTTAAGCTAAGCGAAAGTTAGGGTTTATAACTGGTGCATGTAAGAAGGAGGCCTTTAAGAAGGAATTACATGAGGAATGAGAGACATGCAATGCGATTGTGCTCTCATGGATCATGAACAACAAACCCCGTCAGTGGAATAGATTATGCATCAGATGCGCACCTAGTTTGGGATGACTTGGATGAGAGATTTGATAAGGTCAATCGAGTTCGAAATTTTCAGTTGCACAGGGAAATTGCAACAATTTCCCAAGGAACTGATTCTGTTGATTCCTATTTCACGATACTGAAGGAAATGTGGTCCGGGTATGATGCTTTAGTTCCCACGCTAGGTTGTGATTGTGCTAAATCAGTGATTGTGCTAAATCAAAGGGATACATTGAACACCTTCATCATCAAAGGCTACTTCAGTTTCTCAGTGGTCTGAATGAGACCTATGAGCAGGGAAGGAGGCAGATTCTGATGAAAACCTTTGAACCAACCTTGAATCAAGCTTACGCATTGATACTTGAGGATGAAAGCCAAAATTCAAGTCCAAATCCAGCCTTAGGAGCTAGAAGAGATCCTATTACTATGCAAGCTAGACGAGGACAAGGCTACAAAGGGAAGAAGTCATTCATGAAATGTGACTACTGTAAGATTACTGAACACTTGAAAGAAAATTGCTACAAGTTGATAGGCTATCCTACAGATTTTAATGCTAAAAGAAAGGTTGTGGCCAATTGTGCAGCTGGTAATGCTGAGCATGAGGAACAGGCACACATGGCTGGAGGAAGAGCACACAATGATGGTCATGCAGGACGACACTTCTTCACTGAGAATCAACATAGACAAATCCTAGATATGATGAATAAATATACCACAGTTCCACAAGTCAACATGGTAGGTATTACTACTGCACTAATGACTGATAATCATAGTAAAGAATGGATAGTTGATTCTGGTGCGACTCATCACATAGTTGCTTCCCTAGATATACTATACTCTAAGACTGAGTTGAAAACTGGTAGAGATCAAGTACATTTACCTACTGGTGAGAAGACAAATATATCTCACATTGGTAGTGCAACATTTCTTAAGGACATGGAGATTAAGAATGTTTTATATGTTCCTGACTTCAAATTCAATTTGTTGTCTGTGTCAAAGCTCACAAAAGAACTCAGTTGCCCTGTTCACCTTTATCCTGAATTCTGTGTATTTCAGGACCTTTGGAGTGGCAGGGTGAGGGGGATTAGTAAGGAAAGGGGAGGCCTGTATTTGGTGAAGGATGAGCACATTGCTAGAAGTTTGAGGCAAGCATCAGTTGCAGCAGTCCAGAAACTAGAAGTAGATGGCATTCTTTGGCATAAAATATTAGGTCACACCTCTGGTAGTACAATAAAAAATATAGAATCCTTACAGCTTAAAGATCTTGATGTGAATAAAGACTGTTTTGTCTGCCCCTTAGCGAAGCAGAGCAGACTAGTTTTTCCTAGAAGTGTAACAAGGAGTAGTAGTCCTTTAATGCTTTTACACATGGATTTTTGGAGACCATACAAGTTTCCCACACATTAACACTACTTTCTAATAGTTATGGCGGATCATTCTAGGTATACTTAGGTACATTTACTACAATTGAAAAGTGATATAATTGTTGTGTTACAAATGTTTCTCTCTATGCTAAGAACACAATTTGGTTTAGCAATTAAGACTGTTAGAACTGATAATGAAGGAGAGTTTTTTAGTGCATTGAATTACTGGAATACTATGGTATTATACATCAAAGTAGTTGTGCATATGCTCCCCAACAAAATGGGATAGTTGAGAGAAAACATGGACATATATTAGATACAGCAAGGGCCTCAAAATTCTAGGCAAATGTACCAACTAAGTACTGGGGAGAATGTATTACTACTGTTGTACATTATAAACAGGCTGCCTTCTATCATTCTGCAAGGCTAATCACCATATGAACTCCTATATCAGCAGAAGACTTCTCTTGAGCACTTAGGAGTTTTTGGTTTCCTGTGCTATGCCACCACTATGATACATGACAACAAGTTCTCTGGGAAAATCCAAACCTATTGTGCACCTGGGCTATTCAGACACACAAAAGGGCTACATACTCTTGGACCTTGCAATAAATCATTTTTTTGTGTGCAGGGATATTGTATTCAAGGAGCATAGTTCCAATTTGCTAAGTCTTCCTCATTGAACCCTGTTAATGTTCCTGCTAGGGAGAGTGTATCATTGGAGAATGAACCATTACAGGGACATGATGCAGATCATACACTTGAACCATTGCAGACACCTGCTGCAAATCATGCATCTGAAGGTGAAGCTGATACAACTGATGACTATGATGCAATCCATAAAGTCCATGAAGCTCATGAAGATGATGAAGCTGATGCACTCTGTGAAAATGCCCTCATTTCTCATGTTGAATAAGGCAATGTTGATGATGCTACAGTATCTGAACAAGCATCTGAACCTCAACAAGATAAACATGATGAGCATGTAGAAAATGATCATGTACCAGGCCAATCTCTGGATATTGAATGCATAAATGTTGTACTTGAATATGTACCCTCAGAAATCAGAGGTCAAGAGCCAAGAAGATCTAGAAGAAGCACCAAAGAACCTATATGGTTACAAGATTATGTCACCAAGAGCGAAGCACATAATGTGGCACTATATCATATTTCAGACTATCTGTGTTATGATAATCTTTCACATGCATGTAAAAGCTTTGTGGCAAAGATGTCAGCACTCACAGAACCACATAGATTCATAGAAGCATCAAGAGACAAGAGATGGGTTGAGGCAATGAAGCAGGAAATCAAGGCATTGGAGGACAACATGACATGGGAGATAGTAGACTTTCCCAAGGGAAAGAACACAATTGGATCAAAATGGGTGTACAAAATAAAGTATAAAGCTAATGGAGATGTTGAAAGATTCAAGGACAGGCTAGTAGAAGAAGGATACAGCCAAAAAGAGGGGTTAGACTACCATGAGACCATTTCACCAGTTGCCAAAATGGTAACTGTGAGGTCAGTTATTGTTGTAGCAACATCAAAAGGGTGGACTATGTATCAAATGGATGTGTATACTATATTTTTGTAGGGAGACTTATATGAAGAAATATATATATATGAAAATGCCTCAAGGTTTTAGAAGACGGAGGGAGACTAAGGTATGCAAGCTAGTGAAGTCCTTATATGGACTAAAACAAGCTTCAAGACAATGGAACATCAATCTTACAGAGGTACTTCTTGAAGCAGGGTATAAACAAAGTCTATATGACTATTCACTGTTTACCAAGAAGAAATGAGCAAACTTTGTGGTTGTTCTTGTGTATGTGGATGATCTGCTCATCACAGAAAACAATGAGCAGTTCATTCGGGAAACTAAAGATATTTTAAATCACAGATTCGAAGTAAAGGATTTAGGAGAACTGAAGTATTTCTTGGGAATTGAAGTTATGAGATCCAACAAAGGGATCTTACTAAACCAAAGGAAGTATGCCTTGCAATTGATTCTGATCTAGGGTTAGGAGCTACTAAACCAATGGCCACTCCAATAGATATGAATCAAAATTTTACTTCAACAGAATTTGATGCATATGTTGGGGTATCTTGAGAAAAACTGATGAAGGATGCTACAAGTTATCATAGATTGATCGGGAGATTAATATATATGACTATCACAAGGCCAGATATAATATTAAATGTGCAAAGACTTATTCAATTTATGCAATCACCCTAGAGATCTCACTGGGAAGTAGCAATAAGAGTTGTAAGATATATCAAATTGAATTCAGGAATGGGAATTCTACTGAGCAGTAAAAGTGCAAACAGTCTGACTTGCTTTTGTGATGCATACTGGGCTACATCTCCTAATACCAAAAGGTTAGTAACTGGTTTCTTTGTGAAGTTTAGGGAATCATTGGTTTCATGGAAATCTAAGAAGTAGTGGATAGTGTCTAGAAGCTCAGCAGAAGCAGAATATAGAAGTCTTGCATCAGCTACTGCGGAAGTAGTTTGGCTACTTGGGTTGTTTACAGAGCTTGAAATTTCAATTGAGCAACCTTGAGTGTGTTTTGTGACAGTAAGGCAGCCTTACAGATTGCAGCCAATCCTATATTTAGCGAAAGGACCAAGCATAAAGAGATTGATTTCCACTTTGTGAGAGATAAGATCAAAGATGGAAAGATTAAGACTCATCACATAGGAACAAGGGAGAAGCAGGAAGATCTTTTGAGTAAAGGACTTGGGAGAGTACATCATGAATATTTGTTGAGCAAGCTTGGAGTGCTTAACATTCTACACTCTCCAGCTTGAGGGGGAGTGTGAGAATATGAGGCAGTATGACGGCTGGGCAAGATAGTTAGCCAGCTGTCACCAGTTAGTTAGAGTAGTTAAAGTAGTTGCATTAGTTAATTGTGGATTAAGTTAGTAGAGTCTAGTAATCGTGTATATATATGTGTTGCATGTCAGATTTTGTAACTACATTTTAAATATACCAAAAAGTTCCTCACTAACTATTCTCTATCTAATGTTCATCTTCTTCCCTCAAACTCAACTTACTCGTTTACACCCCCATTAATGGAGGATGAGCTGTGACATAAATCAGCCAAATTCATAGTGTGCGCGCGCGCATGAGAGAGTATGTGAGGGAGAGAGAAGCGATGGATTTACACATTTGGAGGTATGGGTGGTGAAACACTCATTGGCTTTGGCCAAATTGTATAATATATTCATAGATATTACTTTTAAAAGTTCAATAATTGACCATGACAACCCACTATGATGACCACTTTGATTTACACTAAAATCAGTGGAGTATCCATGACCTATACTTCCTGGATCTGCCACTATTTGCGTATGTGCTTTCAGTTTTTGGGCATGATTTTCAGAATCTTAACCTCATCACCAGGAGTTTTTTGGAGGGAAATTTATACAAATGTCCTAAATACGTCTCAATTTTCCTACCTCTAGTCATAGTCATAAACTTACCAAAACTAGCCAAAGACATATAAAACTTAAAAAATCAAATAAATAAGGTTCTTTCTCTTAAAGAATCACATGTAAAAATCACCTTCCATATTTTTAAGCGTAATTAGCAACATTAAATACAAGACGCAAAGGAAATTTCATGGATGAGGTAGCAAATAAAGTGATGAAATACAAAAAAAATTATACAATATTCCAAAAATCTACGCAAAAAAAGGAACTTTTTCAATGGGTATAGTTGAAATTCATTGACAACAAATAGATAAGTGAATACACAAAATTTGAGGAAGATTGGAGGTGATTTGAACTGGTTTTGTATCAAAATTTGTAATTAAATCGAGTTCAAAAAATTCTTTATCAAACGTGTATACAGGTATACATGTGATACACAATTGATACAAATATGATCCATATGTGATACGCAAATGATATACAGTGTGATACACATATAATTCTTTTTTCATGTTCAGTTTTTACTTCAAAGTTTTAATTCAAACCACCTCAAGACTTCACC
Source organism: Nicotiana paniculata (assembly GCA_005239505.1). Lineage (NCBI taxonomy): Eukaryota > Viridiplantae > Streptophyta > Magnoliopsida > Solanales > Solanaceae > Nicotiana > Nicotiana paniculata. The sequence goes on along the minus strand of ML344825.1, from coordinate 23,071 downwards.
TAATCATCCCAAAACTGAGATCCAAGCTCCTTAAAATGTACCCAATCTATTCTAATAACACTCACTCAAAAGAAAGAAAAAATATGACATTTTTTTTGCTACAAATAGCTAATTGGCTAATATTAGTAATATTTTATGAATATGTCAATTTTATAATGAATTACTTATAAATGGACATAGCTGGTAGTTTCTTATTTCTGGGTGTCATTTTCAATTTCTGGTATATTTAAGAATATCAATATTTAGTTTTGATGTGAACGTTTAGTCTTTAAATCAGAAGAGTTGTGGAATTAAATGATTCTTTTATTGTTTCAACTCGTGACCTCAATCCCGAAAAAGAAAAGTTCATGTATACGTACATGCATTAAAAGAGTTAATATTTAATTAATGCATTCACGCATTAATAGACAGGCTTATGCCTTAAATTGATATATAAGTAATGAAAACTATGAACGTTTCACTTTGTTGTAGAAGACAACCAACTATAAGTATAACTAGAGAGTAGAAATGAAAAAAGAGAGTAATATTACAAGAGGCCGAGCTTATGAGAGAGAGAGAGAATATAATGACTAGTCTGTTTGGCACCAGCAGCTTCATTGTTGTCTATATTTTCCCTATCACTGTTGTTATACATTAATCCTCCATTATTTTGTATGGCTGAAGGATCCTCCTGGTGTATAGAAAGCGAGCTGGAGTCAGCAGAATCACTTGCTACCAAGAAAGGGAATGAAGCCAGCGATGTGGGAGAAGTATATTGTATTGAAGAATTCTCGGGTGCGATGTCCAGCCTTAGAAATGCAATCAAGGGATACCAAGAAAGACAGTATGATAGTGTTATTTCCTCAGCTACTGATGCCTTAAACCATGCTAATAATTGTCATGGGAATGAAGATTTGGGAAACCTTATTGAAAATATTATACAACATGCTTCAGAATCAATGTTGATTTACTTAATTTCCCCTGTTAACGCTGGCAACTAGCTTTTAACTATACCTATATCATTAAATTAGCACAATTAACAAAAAAAACATCCTTAAGTATTTAAAGCTTAGCAAGTTAATTCGTTAACTATATTCCATCAGATCAGATCGATAGTATTTGCGCTATATATCTGATGCATAACTTTCTCACAATAAGTACAATGCAAGATCCTCTGCATTCATCGTTATTTTTAAATTTGTGATGCTTTTCTGATTTGGAACTGTTAAGTCTAGAACCAAAATCAACGATTAAATGGAAGTATCTTTTGAGGCTATTTTCTTCTCTTTCTTTCGGAAGTTCGTTTCGCTCTCTCATTTTCACTTGCCCCAACGAAAATTCTTCTTCTATTACCATTCAGAATTTTCAATGACTATTTGACTAGTGACCTCCTTATCCGTAAGATTTGTGCATTTTTTTTTAATGTCAATGATGGTAGGTTAGAATCCCGTGTTTTAGTCACTTTAATTAGTGTTGTATTTGAGCTTAAATGATAGTGAATTGCACTTATTGTTTATTTAATGCTTTGTGATTTCGAGTTAAAAAGATAATTTGGAACTAAATCGAACAATGTGGAGCTTTGGAATCTGAGTAAAAGCCCAAGAAATTAAACTGGAATCGTGTTCGGGGGTTAGGAGTCAAGTCTGGATGTCAAAAATTTAAGAAAACAAAAGACACGGTAAAAAATACGCTGCCGCGCCGCATGGCACGGCGCGCCTGTACAAATTTCTCAGAGTATATATTTGTTTCAGCTTGGAAAGGGTAGTTTTGTCCGGGCTCACTCCTACATGGTATAAATGCACCAAAAAAGACGTTTTTGAAGGAACTTTTGACCTTAGAATCTTTGGGAGAGCGTTGGAGACTATAAGACATAGGATTTCATCATCATCCATCAATTCAATATGGGAGTTTGGATTGTAACGTTAGGTTGATGTTTTCTTACTCTTTAATTATATTTGTGATGACTTCCTCCATGATTATGGAGTAGTTTCCCTTAGGATTTCACGGATATGATATTTTCATTGATATTTGTGGATTTTAACTCTAGTTCTTTGCTTGCATTAGTTTATGGAGCTTTGAATTGTTGCAATGTTTTTCACCAGTTTATGTAATCGAAAAAGGAATATTTTGGTTATTATCCTTGCATTATTTTGTTTGGTTTAATTCAGTGATTCTCTTAAGTAGTCGAAAGAACTTATTGAATTGTTGATTAAATCAAGTTAGATGAATATTCGGAAAACAATTTTCTGAAGATTAATCCATTAACGCATGCTTGTATATTTTCACAGTGCTTATATTAGGTCACCTTGTAGAGTTAAGATTTAATTGAGAGAGGAGTCTTGACTACATGTTTGATCTAATCATCGAGTGAATTTGTGAGAAACATTAGAACATTAGAGTGAATTAAACTAGAGTTAGATTCCAAATAGCTATCTTGCACATATTCTGTCAAAACTCTTATTTCTCACATTGATAAGAACCAACTTTGTTGATCTCTAGTTCTTTTCCGTCAATTATCAATTGCATTATTGTAGCTCGTAATCATTCCAATCAAATTTTGATCATCCTGAATAGCAGTTAAACCACGGATTACTAGAGCATTGTTTAAATCCAATATCCGTAAAGACGATAATTTAACTATACTATCTTTGACTAGCGAACATCAATTTCATTTTACGTTTTGCGCTCGTTAATCAACTTCTTGTTGGGATATATACTATTAACCATGAATTTTGGTTTGGATATAGTATTTATTATGGAACAATTGCTCAGTCAATATAATAAAGTTTTGAATAGATCATACATTTGTTTGTGTCCTTTACTTATATAGTAGATTATTTAGTGTATAAAGTTTAGCTTATATACGGAATATTAAATCATCGGTTCTTATAAGTATAAATATCATGTTCACAATCTAATGATGTAATTGGACAAACCATCAGGAATGAATGTAGCGCAAGATTAAATATAATTTATCTTGATTATGAGAATGATTTAATTCCAACTTCTTGTGCTAATACATTTTGTATGTATTGAATGGACAAAGTAGAGATAAGTATTTTATACTAACTTAATAAAATAAATTCTCTAGACATTAAATGTACCTATACTCTTAATCTTGATATAATTATTATCAGTTGTGTATATTATTAGTATTTTAATTTATTAAAAGGCGAGATACTTTTGTGGGTCAATATGCCTGATAAATTGGACAATAATGATATACATTGATAAAATAATAATTAGTTGATAGAATCCATATCTTAGTCTAGAGATTGATTATACATCTTTATGAAAGCTTATAAGTTTTCATTTTTAAACCCTGCAGGTAGATTTTGTATCCGTCACATGAAATAAGTTAAGCAAAAGACTAAAGGAAATAATCAATGAATTAAATTGTTAGTAATTTAATTTACTTGATTAGTATCTGAATCTTAACATGGAGAATTTAAATAAGGTTTGTTGGAATAATTTTGAAGTTGAACTGAGGAGTGCAGTTACAAATTTTTAGTGAAGTAATTCGTAATTTGTTATGGTAGTATTAATTCGGATATTTCGAATTAAGTCCATAATAGGAAGCGTCGTTAATTAAATATTGTGGTCCCTGCTGTGCCCAAATAATTAGAAATTAAATGAAATTCTATTTCTTAATAAGAATGGTCAAGAAGCCAACTATATCATAGATATCGACGAATTCATGAACGCATGCTCCAGCCTTGAAGATGCAATCAAGCGATACCGAGAAAGACAGTATAATATATAGTGTTATTTCCTTAGCTACTGATGCCCTTTACCATGTCAAAATTTGTCATGATGCGAATCAAGATTTAGTAAACCTTATTGAAAAAACGGAAAAGGCCTAAAACTGTCACTTAATTTTCAGAAATGGTCTATCCATGTCATCCGTTAAAAAAATGCTCATTTCATGCCACTGCCGTTACACCTTTGTCAATGTATATCATTATTTGGGAAATTCAGCTCTAGAGCTTAAGTTTGTAAATGGGAAACTTCAGCTATAGAGCTGAAGTTTTGTCTTTGTAAACTGGGGAACTTCAGCTCAGTAAGCTGAAGTTTTGTCTTCGTACACTAGGGAACTTCAGCCCAGTATGCTAAAATTTTTGTCTTTATAACTGGGGAACTTCAGCTCCGTATGCTGAAGTTCCCTAGTTACAAAGACAAAACTTCAGCTCTAGAGCTGAAGTTCCCCAATGTTCAACCCCGTATGCTGAAGCTTTTGTCTTTATAACTAGGGAACTTCAGCCCCGTATGCTGAAGTTCCCCAGTTACAAACACAAAAACTTCAGCTCTAGAGCTGAATCAACATTTACTAGAGCTGAAGTTGCCCAGTTACAAGGACAAAAACTTCAGCTCTAGAGCTGAAGTTAGTTCCCCAGTTACAAGACAACAACTTCAGCTCTAGAGCTGAAGTTCGCAAGCTACTTTAGGCCCGTCTACTAGAATGCCGAAGTTTTGCGTGATTGCCTTTGCTACTTCAGCCTCGCATGCTAAAATTATGCGCAAAAGCGGGTACGATGCAATTTTTTTTACAAAGCGGGTATAACTTAAAACGTAGCACAAAAAGCGGGTACGGATGCAAAAGGCCCGTAAAAACAATGGTGCCCCTGTTATGTTTAAATCCTGGGTCCGCCTCTGGGTATAGGGAGGGTAGTGTGTACGCAGATCTTATCACTAAGTTAGAGAGGCTATTTTCCATAGACACTAGAGGCGTTGTAAATGCCTAATTTTGCAGTTTCTTTTTCTTTCTTTTTTATGTTTATTATGTATGTATTTGTAGTGATTAGAGTTATATTATTTGTTAAGGGAGTCAAGGGAATTAGTCTTGTCATTTTAAGGCTAAAATTGACCCAAAATCAGCGGCCCAAAGCACTAGACCAGCGCAGCTCATGACCAACCAAAACGATGTTGGTTTGGTTAAGCGGCCAAATCTCAAACCCATCTTGACTTGATCCAACGGTCCTCCCACTGCCTTCTCTCTCCTCTCTCTCTAACCCATCTGTCGCCGGCCGGCAATCGCCACCACGAAACACCACCCAACCTATACCGATATTTTCCTTTCTTCATCCTCTCTCCTAATTCGAGCCCCAAATCTTCAAAAACCTCTCTAAATTCTATGAAATTGAAACCCTAGATAGCCGTTTCTTACTTCCCTCTTTGATCACGGCAAATTCGTCCACCCCACCACACAAACTTCACATAAATGTGTAGATCTCTAGGAGATCTACACTTTCTCTTTAGTTTTACCTCCAGAACTCGACCACCGCCGCCAACCACCCCTACTGATGTCGGCTGCTCTACTACCGCCCCTGGATCACTCAAGATCTTCGAGTTTTCTCCTTTGCTGCATTCATACCGGCCTCAAATGAGGTTTTATTGTCGATTTCACCGAAGCTAGTCTCCAGTTCATCAGATTTTGGGTTTTGATGAAACCGACTATAGAATCTCTCTCAAGCCGAACTACTACCAAACCCTCACCCTTGTCGCACCACTACCGTCGCACTACCACTTCCCCGATGTTCGAAATTGGGTAAAATCAAATCCCTTTCTCCCCGACCTTGATTTTTTTTTTTTTTTTTTTTTTTTTTTTTTTTTTTTTTTTTTTTTTTTTTTTTTTTTGCGTTTGGTGTTAGAGTTTTTGTCTTAGTTCAATTATGCTAGTTTTCATTTTAGTTTAATGTTCAATCTAATTTTGAGTTCGCCATATTTTTGACTTTGATTCTATTAGTTTTTCCCCACTGCTAACATGTATTGTTCTTCGATTAGAAATTAGTTTTAGGTTAAAGTTTATAACTTTTTAGTTTCTAATTGTCATGTTTAATTCCCCGCGCTAATTAACTAAAGTTTAGTATCTTGGTAGAATCACTTGTCAATTAGTTGCTTATTTGTTTAAGCTATTGTTCTACTTAGTTTTCTTTTAAGTTGTTGAAATCTAGTAGTTCTAGCTCCGTTTTTCAGTTTGTTAGTGGCTCAAATACAATTATCTATTTGGTGGTTTGTTCAAAATCAGTAGAGGATGCTATTGATATTGGTAAACTTGAGGAGTAGGAAGTAGAATGATGAGATTAGAGTATAGGGTGGTTTGCTTTTTGCTATTTGAAGCATGCTAGAAATACAACTAATTTACTTTGTGTCTAAATTTGGGGAAAAAGGACTGCCCTTTCTCCTATTTGGACAGTCCTTTGGGCAGGTTTTGCTGAACAAATATCAGTCATTTTGGATAGATTTTTACTAAACAAAAAGTTGTTTTTCACTTCCTACTTAAGGGTTGCTCTTTCTTCACAGTACACACACACATCTTGACACAATAGACACATCTTTAGAGTTGCTTGAACACACACAACTTAAGAGAAAAATCAATAGCTGAACATAAAGAAAGAAGCTGAAATTGTGAGCTTTGTGAGTGCTTCTTAGATTGAAAACTCTTTAAAAAAATTAAGTCTTTTAGAGTTGATTCTAGGTTTCTTTTCTAAAGTTTTTGGGCTGTTTAGACACGAATTTGCTGTTTTTGTTGGTGTTTTCTGCTCCCTCTGTTGCTGAGCTCTTGTTCTTCATTGCTGTATTTATTTACTGCGGCTCCGATAACTTTTAAACCTTTGTGATGTAGATTTTATAGCAATAAACCAAGGTTTGAACCTGTTTGGACTGTTGGAATAGAGTTTGTTTTGATTCTGCTAGTTGTTTCAAGTGTTTTAATGTAGTATGTATGACTCAACCATGTGAATATGTAACTTCTAGTTGAAGCTTTTGTTCTTCCTTTAATGTTAGTTGAAGAGCTATGTTAATCTTGTTTAGTCACGCTAAAGATCATAGACTAGTTGTTATGGTTCAGACTTGTTACTTTGTCTAATTTTTGAAAGAAGAGTGTATATGAGCATATACTACTGTTAGGGATTCCTGGAAGGCTCATGACATCACTGTTCGGATACTAGAGCTAAACGAAAATCGATAATCAAGCTAAGTTGGTTAGAGTTAACATGATACAAATACAGAAGTGTTTAAAGGTTGATAGATTTTAGTATAGTTTCATTAAGTTCGACTTTGGGTGTTGATTGAACTAATTTGTCTGCAATGTTAGTTTACTTTAATAAGTTAGTCAAGTATATAATCTTAACAAGTGAGTATGCATTTATAAAAGAAATGCATCTTTTTTGTCAGTTTTGTAAAAGGAAGTTTTACATTCCTATACACTATAAAACTATATTACTCTCTCTACTCAAGTTTTATTATAATTACATATTCGATACCCAATTACCATTTATGTACGTTTTAAGGGAATTAATGATAATAGTTAGTGTTCTAAAATCACTCTAACGTATATTCCACTCCCCCACGTTTCTCTCTCCACATCCCACCTCCCTCCCCCACGTATCTTGCACAAGAGAGCAGCAAGTCCACCATTGACAACCATTAAAAAGCTTTGAAGCTTTAAATTCGAATTTGGATTTTCAAAAAATATTATTTGTTTGAATTGGGTGTTGTTGCAAAGAATTGGGAATTCTCTCTATGTCTCTCTCTATCTCTCAATCCCTAATTTCAGTAATGTAAAGCAAAGGAAACGAGAGCAGCAATTCCACCATTGACAGCCATTAAAAAACTTTGAAGCATTGAATTCAAATTTGGGTTTTCAAAAACCATTATTTCTTTGGATTGGGTGTTGTTGCAAACAATTGAGAATATGATTTGGAGTTTATATCTCAATTTTGAGGGTGTTTTGGTGAAGATTGGACTTGATTTTGGCTGAATTTCAGATTGAAACTCGGAGAAGAAGAAGAAGAAGACGTGATATACATTATATTTATGAAATTGTAGAAAAATTATATTGTGTTATATATATATATATATATATATATATATAAAGTTGAATAATATTGTATAAAAATTATCTTTAAGTTGTATGATATTGTAGTTGTATATAACCGAGTAGAAATAATGTATGAAAATTATAGATAAGTTGTAGATAATTTGTAGATAAGTTGTACAACGTATTATTAGTTGTATGAAATTTATTTTTACTATGTATAAATCATATACAAAAGACATATTGTATAAAATTTGTATAAAAATTGTAGTTAAGTTGTATGATATTGTAGTTGTATATAACTGGGTAGAAATAATATATAAAAGTTGTAGATAAGTTGTATAATATATAATTAGTTGTATGAAATTTATTTTTACTATGTATAAATCAAATACAAAATATATAAAAGATATATTGTATAAAATTTGTACAAAAATTATATTTAAGTTGTATGATATTGTAGTTGTATTTAACTAGGTAGAAATAATGTAAGAAAGTTGTAATTGTATATGAATTGATATATGCTCTGTAATGGCTGAAAGTAATGTGTCGTAACTTGACTCCAAGTTTATCACAATTTTGTCGACATTGAACTTAACATATCGACCACTATTATCCCATCGAATATTATGTTGAAGCATGGCTGTCATTGCTGCCATTGAAGTAAAAAATGAAGCTATTTATCTAAACGTCCTCCTGCTGCTTTCAAAACGTCAGAATTGTTGTATTTATTTTACCAAAATTGGAAACTAAACGACAGTTGCAGATCGAGAGCTTGCATAAGTAAGGTGGTGGATGTTTGAGCACTTACCATATCTGGATGAGAAAAACTGTCAAGGAAATTAGATTAGAATTGATTTATTAATTTCTTGTATGTGTCTGTTCAATTTGGCAATCTGCCAGTGTGGAGCATGTTTTCTTATGCTTTTTGATGGTGTATTTTATAAAATAAGAATATGTAAATCATGTGAAAGATACTAGATATGATTTTCAACAGATTTGGAGTAAAGAAGTGCTGAGTTACTCTTTTGTATTTTCCATATTTTCCTAAAACTTATGCAATTCTTTTCTCCTACTAACCCAAGCTTATCCAGAATGATAGTGAATACTAAACTTGTTCGTCTATCATTTTCTATTGTTCTTATGTGTCCTAGGAGTGTTATTTCCGGAAGCTTAAACTTGAACATTGTTGTAAGCATCTTATATGTGATACGTAAGATGGGTGGAAGTTCCGGAGAGAAAAGGGGAAAGATGAGAGAAAAAAGAAAAATGTATAATTAAATCCCTTGATTGAAGGCACAAATAATGGATTGAGAGCCTTTTAAGGTGGATTGTATATATTTTATAAACAAAACTTGTTTATGCCGGATAATTAACTAAACATGGACATTAAGGGTAATAAAGATTCAAATAGTGTATAGGAATGAAAAAATCCCTTTAATAGATTTTTACCTTCCTATACACTATTTGAAACCTTATTACCCTATCTACTCAAGTTTCAATTTAATTACATGGCCAGATGCAATTTACCAATTATATACAAATAAGTTTAAAATGAGTATTCCTTTATATTAGGAATTGAATAAGGAATAACAGTTATTTTCTTATCCCTTTATACTTGCCCACTCTCTCTCCGCCTCTCTCTCTCTCTCTCCCTCTCTCTCTCTCTCTCTCTCTCTCGTACTCTTTTCCCCCCCAATTTTTCTTCATTTGGTGTTCTCTGTTTTTTATGCTTTCATGTTGTATACAGTTTTAAGGAAATTCATCAATGGATTTTAATCATTTTAACTTAGCAATTTCCTTTCATGTTGCACAATTGGTGTTCAAATTGAAATTGCCAATAAATAAATTTTGAAGGTGTTTGACTCTCCATCATTGACAGCCATTAAAAAGGTTTGAAGCTTTGAAATCGAATTTGGATTTTCAAAAAATATTATTTATTTGGTTTGGGTTGTTGCAAATAATTTGGGAATATCATTTGGAGTTTATATCTGAATTTGGAGGGTGTTTGGTGAAGATTAGACTTGATTTGTGCTGAATAGAATAATAATAATAATAATAATAATAATAATAATAATACTACTACTACTACTACTACTACTACTACTACTACTACTACTACTACTACTAATAATAATAATAATAATAATAATAATAATAATAATAATAATAAGAAGAAGAAGAAGAAGAAGAAGAAGACACGACATACAATATACTTATGAAATTGTATTAAAGTTGTAGTATAATTGTATTATGTTGTAGTTATATATATTTTTTATTTGAATGTTGTATGAAAGTTGAAAAATAGTTGTATAATGTATGAATCATTGTATAAAATTTATATTTAAACTATCAATACTATCTTTTTACATAAAATTGTTGATATGTATCAAAATTGTATTAAGAGAAAAAGTTATGATTGGAATCTTAGAGACGAAGAAACACATAGCACATATAAAAATATACAAATTAGATACAAATATAAAAAAAGATATTGTATAAAAATTGTATTTAAATTGTATGATATTGTAGTTGTATTTAACTGGGTAGAAATAATGTATGAAAGTATATGTATAAATTTTTTATAAAAAAATATTTTTAGTATTTATAAAATTTTTATAAAAATTATATTTAAGTTGTATGATATTGTAGTTGTATTTAGCTGGGTATAAATAATGTATGAAAGTTGGAGATGAGTTGTAGATTAGTTGTTGATAAGTGTATACCGTATAGTTAGTTGTATGAAATTTATTTTTAATACATATAAAAGTTGTAGATAAGTTATAAATAAGTTGTACATTATATAATTAGTTGTATAAAATTTATTTTTAGTTTATATGATGTATCAAATTTGTATAACTTTTTACGAAATTTACTTTTTAAATTTGTATGTTGTCGTACCATACAAACTTATCATCTATTTATTTTACTTACGCTTCAACTCCAACTAATCTCGAGACCATTGATATATATGTCTTGTTTGGGATATTCACCACTATTACAGAAGCTTAGAAAAGGGACATGGAGGATAGCAAAAATCTGTTCCGAATTTCGGGGATGAACTAGGTGAAAAGAAAAAAGATAAGTCAGTTAAGAAAAGAAAGGATTCTTTAATGAAAGAAATAATTTATATTCCTTAAGAAAAATCATGCTGGCAACTAAGCAATGTCAAATAATTCTGCAATTAAAAGGAATAGTTGATATGCCAACTATGGAAACAACGTAACATTCAGATGTGTACTTGGCAGGAAAGGTTATTACATTCAAAATTCTGAATTATCTTCATATGAAGCGTGGCTTTACTGCCCACGAATTTTGGCTCTCAATTACGGGAATTCTGGATGGAGAGAGGAAATAGAGAATAGGGAAATTGAGGGGAGGAGAAAAAAAAAAAGGTAAATGGTGTAACTAAATCCTCTAATTTAAGGCACTAATAATGGATTGTTAGTCTTTTAAGGTAGAATGTATATATTTTATAAGTAATCATTGTTTAGGGCAGGTAATATACAAAATTAGAATAATTTTGGTAAATAAATTTCAAATACTGTATAGGAACGAAAAAATCTCTTCTTTTAATACCAAGATGGCCTATTTTCTTCAATAAATTAATAAATGGCCCAATGCCATGGGATTTTCTTAAGCATAAACCTAGCAAGATTAATGTTATATGTCAGTTTAAAAAGTAGTTGTCACGACCCCAAATCTACCTTAGCCGTGATGGCGCCTATCGTATTACTAGGCTAGCCAATTTACTTAACACAAAACAGGAACTTTCCATTTAAACAATAATGCAATTTATCAAAAACCTTGCAAGTTTAGTATTTCAAAAATCTGCGGATAATCAAGAAAAAATCTAAACAAAAATTCCCAAAACCTGGAGTCAACAGTCATGAGCACTAAATAGGACACAGAATCTGACATGGTATTTCCTTATTACATCAAGTCTAGGAAAATGTAAATAGCGACAAAAATGAGAGGAAGAAGGGTGGGGCTGCGAACGCCGTGCAACTACCTCACAGTCTCCGATAATCTCCACCGAGAACAACCGAGTCTCACTCGATCCGGGAACCTGGATTTGCACACAAGGTGCAGGGAGTAACGTGAGTACACAACATTTATCGTTTAGAGGCAGAAATACAAATAAGAGTGAAAACTATCACGCCCCGAAATCTCACCATCGGGTCGTGATGGCGTCTAACGTTGAACCCACTAGATAAGCCAACGTGTACAGCTTAACTAGCATAATAACCTCAATTTAACAGAATAAACTAAAACAGTTCACAATTAAATAGCGGAAATAAATACGGTTTTTAAGCTAAGTAAAGGCAATCATAATACAACGTCGCAAAGTTTCCCAAAACCCGGAGTCACAAACTCACGAACTATCTATAAGAGTGCTAAATACAAGTCTGAAAGGAAATACATGACTGTCTTTGAAACTAGAGTAAAAATAAGACAGAAGTTAAGACATAGGGACGGGAGAGACGCCAAGGCTCACGAACGCCAGCGGGTATACCTTGAAGCCTCTAGGATAAGCTGGAAGACACTCCCACTAATGATGTCCTCCGGGTTCGGCTGCGTAATCTGCACAACATAAAGAAGTGTAGGTGTAGCATCAGTACAACCGACCCCATGTACTGGTAAGTGCCTAGCCTAACCTCGGCGAAATAGTGACGAGGCTAGAACCAGAATACCAAATAAACCTGTGCAGTTCAAATAAATATATACAACGAATAAGAAATACATGGAGAAAACAATTAGTAAAGGAAGGGGAACATGCTATGGGGAGATAACAGTTTCATATAAGAAATCTCAAATAGGGAAAAGAACAACAAGGCCAGAATATCAATAAGGACCAGAAATCACAAACTTGCACGGCATCAACCTTCGTGCTTTTACTCCCGTCCTCACCATGAAATGCATAATGTAATCAATGTAAATCATGGCACGACATCCTCCTTCGTGCTTTTACTCTCTTTCCTCACAGTATAATCAACGGATATCGGTACTGAATGTTACATCGTACGCTTTACACTCTTTCCTCACAATATCAAACAATGCACGGCATCACCCTTCGTGCTTTAACACTCTTCCTCACCCAAACAACAATCACAAACAAGTTTGAGATGCTGTCCTTTAGAGTCTGAAGAACCACTCAGAGATGCTGCTCGTGCTCCTCCTGGCTTCGGGAGTATATCAAAATATCATCAATGAAGACTATCATGAACGAGTCCAAATAAGGCCTGAACACTCGGTTCATCAAGTCCATAAAAGCTACTGGGGCATTCGTCAACCCAAACGACATGACCAAAAACTCGTAATGCCCGTACCGAGTGCGGAAAGCTGTCTTAGGGACATCGAATGCCCTAATACTCAACTGGTGGTAGCCAGATCTCAAGTCTATCTTTGAAAATACCCTAGAACCCTGAAGCTCATCGAACAAATCATCAATCCTCGACAGTGGATACTTATTCTTGATTGTAACATTGTTCAATTGCCGGTAGCCAATGCACATCCTCATCGAACCATCCCTTTTCTTCACAAACAATACTGGAGCACCCCAAGGAGAAATGCTGGGCCTAATGAAACCCTTCCCAAGCAAATCCTGCAACTGTTCCTTCAATTCTTTCAACTCTGGCGGGGCCATGCGATATGGAGGAATAGAAATGGGGTGCCCGGAGTCAGATCAATGCAGAAATCAATGTCCTTGTCGGGCGGCATCCCTGGCAGTTCTGAAAGGAAGACCTCAGGAAACTCACGAACCACGGGCACCGAATCAATAGAGGGAACCTCAACACTAGAATCACGCACATAAGCCAAATAAGCCAAACACCCCTTCTCGATCATACGCCGAGCCTTCACGTACGAAATAACACTGCGGGTAGAATGACCAGGGGTTCCTTTCCACTCCAAACGGGGAAAATCTGGTAACTCTAAGGTCACCGTCTTGGCATGGCAATCCAAGATAGAATGACATAGGGATAACCAGTCCATCCCCAATATGACATCAAAGTCGACCATACCTAAAAGCAAAAAATCAACACGGGTCTCAAGACCTCCAATCACCACAACACAAGAACGATGGACTCGATTGACCACGATAGAATCACCCACCGGTGTACATACATACACAGGAATACTCAGTGGATCACTAGGCATGACAAGGTACGGTGCAAAATAAAAGGACACTTACGAATACATAGACCCTGGATCAAATAGCACTGAAACATCTCTGCCACAAACCCGAATAGTACCTGTAATGACTGCATCTGAAGACTCAACCTCTAGCCTGGCTGGAAGAGCATAACATCAGGGCTGGGCCCCACCACCCTGAACCACATCTTTGGGACGGCCGACTGTTGGCTGGCCTCCACCTCTTGCGGCCTGAGCTCCACCTCTATGACCTCTACCTCCACCTCTAGCACCTCTACCCCCACCTCTAGCTGGCTGGGCAAGCTGTGGAACACCTGGTGCCTGTACCATGGCACGAGAACCCTGATGCTGCGAACTACCTGATGCTCGAGGGAAAAATCCGGCAAGGTGACCCGGATCACCACAAGTATAACAAGACTTCGGCTACTGAGGGAACTGAATCTGACCCTGTCGATCTGAATGACCACCTCGGAAACTCTGATGCGACGATGCACTGATGGGAGCTGGTGGCGCACTGTAAGGCTGCTGATCAGAATAGTGCATCTGATAACCACGACCACCTGAAGTACCATGGGAAACCTGGAGAGCTGAATGAAAAGGTCTGGGAGGATGACCTCTACCTAAAGAATCCCTGCCCCCAGATGAGGCTCCACTGAAACGATCGAAATGACGGGGCCTCTTATCAGCCCCCTGACCACCACCCTGTGACAGAATCATCTCAATCCTCCTGGCCACATTGGCCGCATCCTGGAACGATATATCTGTACCTGACTCTTTAGCCATCTGAAGTCTGATAGGCCGGGCCAATCCCTCAATAAATCTCCGAACCCTCTCCCGATCAGTGGGAAATATCATAAGAGCATGTCGAGCTAGAGTGATGAACCTGGTCTCGTACTGAGTGACGGACATGGATCCCTGCTGGAGACGCTCAAACTGCCTTCGAAGGTCCTCTCTTTGAGTAATGGGAAGGAACTACCCCAAAAATACCTCTGAGAAATGAGTCCAAGTCAAAGGTGTAGATCCAGCTAGTCTGGCTAAGCAATAGTCTCTCTACCAACTCTTGGTTGCGCCCGATAATCGAAAAGCAGCGAAGTCAACTCCGTTGGACTCAACTATGCCCATGTTCCAAAGAACCTCATGGTAGCTGTCCAAATAATCCTGGGGTTCCTCTGACGGTGAACCAGTAAAGGTAGCAGTGAATAACTTAGTGAACCTGTCAAGTCTCCACAGGGAATCTGCTGACATAGCTGCTCCCTCTACTACCGGTGCTGCAATACCCGGCTAAGCTACTCCGACTGGCTGAGGTGTCAGAGTCTGAAACTATGGGGCTAGCTGCTCTGGTGCGCAGGCGGCAGGAGTCTGGGCACCTCCCCCAGCCTGAGAGATGGCTGGTGCAGTAATAAGAAGACCCACCTGTGCTACACTCTCCATGAGTCCGACTAGACGGACAAGGGCATCCTGAAGCACTGGGGTAGCTATGAACCTCTCTGGGAGCTGAGTTGGTCCAGCTGGGACTGCCGGAACTAGGAACTCCTTGTCAGACTTGACCTGAGGGTCCTCCACTGGGGCTGCTGCTCTAGGCTGAGCCCGGCCCCGGCCTCGTCCTCGACATCGACCCCTCGTAGGAGCTGTAGTAGAAGTGTCGGGCTGCTGGGCGGAGCCAAGGGAAGCACGCGTCCTCGCCATCTGCAAGAGAATAGAAACTCAATCAGTACTCAAAATTCATAGCGCACGATAGAGATGAAAAGAAATATGGAGTGATCCTAACTATGCACCTCTGGGGGATAAATACAGACGTCCCTGTACCGATCCCTCAGACTCTACCAAGTTGTCTGTGAGTTGTGAGACCTAAGTAACCTAGTGCTCTGATACTAACTCGTCACGCCCCGAAATCCCACCATTGGGCCGTGATGGCGTCTAACGTTGAACGCGCTAGACAAGCCAACGTGTACAGCTAAACTAGCATAATAACCTCAATTTAACAGAATAAACTAAAACATTTCACAATTAAACAGCGGAAATAAATACGGGTTTTAAGATAAGTAAAGAAAATCATAATACAACGTCGCAATGCTTCCCAAAACCCGGAGTCACAAACTCACGAACTGTTTATAAGAGTGCTAAATACAAGTCTGAAAGGAAATACATGACTGTGTCTGAAACTAGAGGAAAAATAAGACAAAAGTGAAGATATAGGGATAGGAGAGACGCCAAGGCCCACGAACGCCAGCGGATATACCTTGAAACCTCTAGGATAAGCTGGACGACACTCCCACTAATGATGTCCTCCGGGTCCGGCTGCGTAATCTGCACAACATAATGAAGTGCAGGTGTAGCGTCAGTACAACCGACCCCATGTACTGGTAAGTGCCTAGCCTAACCTCGGCGAAATAGTGACGAGGCTAGAACCAGACTACCAAATAAACCTGTGCAGTTCAAATAAATATATACATATATACAACGGATAAAAAATACGGGGAGAAAACAATTAGTAAAGGAAGGGGAACATGCTATGGGGAGATAACAGTTTCATATAAGAAATCTCAAATAGGGAAAAGAACAACAAGGCCAGAATATCAATAAGGACCAGAAATCACAAACTTGCACGACATCACTCTTCGTGCTTTTACTCTCGTCCTCACCATGCAATATATAATGTAATCAATGTAAATCATGGCACGACATCACCCTTCGTGATTTTACTCTCTTTCCTCACAGTATAATCAATGGATATCGGTACGGAATGGTACATCGTACGCTTTACACTCTTTCCTCACAATATCAAACAATGCACGACATCACCCTTCGTGATTTTACTCTCTTTCCTCACAGTATAATCAATGGATATCGGTACGGAATGGTACATCGTACGCTTTACACTCTTTCCTCACAATATCAAACAATGCACGACATCACCCTTCGTGCTTTAGCACTCTTCCTCACCCATACAACAATCACAAACAAGTTTAGGGAGTAAATAGAATAGAAATATAATCCCGGCAAGGGAACAATATCAAACAATGCACGACATGACCCTTCGTGCTTTAACACTCTTCCTCACAATATCAAACAGTGCACGGCATCACCCTTCGTGCTTTAACACTCTTCCTCACCCAAACAACAATCACAAACAAGGCAAGGGAGTGGACATAATAGAAATAATAATCCCCACAAGGTAACATCAATTAAACAATTAAATCCCGGCAAGAGAACATCAATTAAACAATTAAATCACGGCAAGAGAACATCAATTAAAACAATTAAATTCCGGCAAGGGAACAATAATAGTAAACTCAACATCCCAACAAGGGAGACAATATCAAAAGCAACAATGACCCGACAAGGGTATATTTTAGTAACTCTTTGTCTTTCTTTCACTTCCATTTCATAATTTACTCTATTACTCGAGCCAATGCTCCAAAGGATTCAATTATCTCATATATCTTCATTATTCGTATTACAATCTGAGCCAATGCTCCAAAGGATACAATTATCTCATATATCTTCATTGTTCGTGTTATAATTTGAGCCAATGCTCCAAAAAAGTTTGAAGATTACAATTCCCTTCACATGTTTTTCACAACATATAGAAGTCATCAATTAAGCATGAAAATTACCACCAAATCAGAATATTCACAATATAAGGACTCACGGTCATGCTAGACACCAATGTATAAATACTCGTCACCATGCCTATACATCGTATTTGACAGTTAGCAAGTAGAAAATTATACTCAACTCATATCCCTCAAGCTAAGGTTAGACCACACTCTTACCTCAAACCGGCTCAAAAATCAACTCGAAACCACACGTTTGCCATGAGTATCCGACTCCAAATGACCCAAATCTATCCAAATAAATTTCATACCGTAAATAACATCTCATGCAACTGATTCTACTATTTAATGCAAGGTTAAGACGCGAAATCAGGTGAAATGACCAAAACGCCCCCCAGGCCAGCATCTCGGGGTCAGATAAATTTTATATTTTCATAACCCTCGTACTCTCACCAGTCTAGCCATATAAAAATCTCTCAAATCGGAGGTCAATCACCCACTCAAATCCCAATTTTTGAAAAAAACTAAGTTCTACCCAAAACACCCAATTCACCCATGGAAATCCCTGATTTTTAAGTTGAAAACAGGTTAAATGATGTTAATGATTGAAAGAAATGAGTAAAAACCAACTTACAACTGATTTGGAAGAAGTCTTGTTCTTGGAAAAATTGCCTAAGTGTGTTTGAGTTTGAGAAAATATGAAAAATGAAGTCAAAATTCGGTTTTTGTGTAGTGCAGGCTACTGGTTGGCATGGGAATTGCGAACAGGGGTTCGCAATTGCAAACCCTTTAGACATGCCCAGCCTTTGCATTTGCGAACTTCTTGGTCGCATTTGCGATCAGGCCTGCCCAGATTAACCTTCGCATTTACGAACCTCTTGGTTGCATTTGCGATCAAGCCTGCCCAGACCAACCTTCGCATTTGCGATGAGTAGATCGCATTTGCGATGCTGGCTTCGCAAATGCGAAGCCTGCAGACCAGTCACACCAGCAGTTTCCAAGTCCAAAAATGAAGTCCGTGGCCTATCCAAAACTCACCCAAGCCCTCGGGGCTCCAAACCAAATACACACACTACCTGAAAAACATCCTATGAATTTATCCGTGCGATCAAATTGCCAACATAACATCATATACATCGAATTAAACCTCAAAATCCATGAATTCTTTCAAATTTCATAAAACATCAAATTTTCCATTTTAAGTCCAAAATACGTCAAACAAAATTCGTTTTCAACCAAACTTTACAGAAAGTGCTTAAACCATATATAAGACCTGTACCGGGCGCCGGAACCAAAATAAGGGCCTGATACCATCACTTTCTAATCAGATTTCATTTTCAATTTCCTTAAATATTTTCAGAAAACAGTTTTACTCAAAAATTCATTCCTCGAGCTTGGGACCTCGGAATTCGATTTCGGGCATACGCCTAAGTCCCATATTTTCCTACAGACCCTTTGGGACCGTCAAATCACGGGTTCGGGTCTGTTTACCTGAAATGTTGACCGAAGTTAATTTTATTCATTTTAATATCAAATCTTAGCATTTTCCACAGAATTTCATTTTTAAGCTGTCCGGCTATGCGCCCGGACTGCGCACATAAATCGAGGAAAATACAGATGAGGTTTTCAAGTCCTCGGAAGAACGGAATGGGTGAGAAAACAGGTGATGAACCTTTGGGTCGTCACAAAAACAGTAGTTTCATAGCAAATAATCGCCTCGGGCACAATGTCACTCACAAATAAAGCCTCTCGGGAAAGCCACTTGTGACTCATCTCTCGTCAATCGGCACTCATACTCAGCAGTCACACTCAATAGGTATCATATAATAACTGTTGTGGCGTGCAGCCCGATCCATAAATAGTCGATTGCGCTCACAAGGGGTGTACAGACTCCGGAGGGGCTCCGTCAGCCCAAGCACTATATCGCTGCGGCATGCGGCCCGATCTAATATATATAACGCTGCAGCGTGAAGCCCGATCCCATATATATAACGCTACGGCTTGCAGTCCG
>ML344824.1:0-18541 GCA_005239505.1 Nicotiana paniculata | reverse complement strand
TATATATATATATTTATTTATTATGATGGGGTCTACGCATGAAACGTAAGATTAGTATTTTAATAAATTTTTAATTACACTATGACATTCTCATTTGCTCTAATGACACTCCCGTATAAGTATAGCATAATATATTTAAAACCGCAAGACACAAAGTATATATTTGTATGTTATAGTACACAATTTTAATTTGAATACATAAGATACAAAAGCATATGTTATATTTTTTAACTGCATGCTGGAAACTTAGGACACATCAAGGGTGTTTAGTATGACGGAAAATATTTTTTCATTTTACACTATTTAGTTGCATAAAATAGTTTGGAAAATATTTACCTAGATATCATATTTTTCTGAAATTGAAGAAAAATGACTTTTCTAAAAAAAGTTAGGAAAATATTTTCCAAAAGCTCCACCTACCCTCACATCTAACCCCAACCCCCTCCAACTTCAATTTTCTATTTTTTTGCTCGTTTTTCTACGCCTCCCACCCACCCCAACCCCATCAACCCAACCCAACCCCTCTCCCCGCCTCGCAATNCTGAAAAAATTATTATAATAATTTTTTCAGTTCTGATTTTTTTATTTTTCATATTTTAGGTTCGAAATTTTACGAGTTTCATAGTTATGAGTTTGAAGGTTATGTGTTTGGAAGTTTGAAGGTTTAGAAATTATAGAGTTTACGGGTTCGAAAGTTTGCGAGTTCGAAAATTTAACGGTTCAGAAGTTTATGAAATTTTTGGGTTCGGAAGGTTGTTGGTTCGAAAGTTTATGACTTCATGTTTATTGTATCTAAATCATTTATGAATACTGTTGAGAAGTTATTTTCCTTAATTTGCATACTAATTATCGAAAAATGAGTAAGATTACTAGTACTTATTTTCCAAAAAAATACTATTTTCATGAAAAATATTTTTTGTTATACTAAACACACCCGTATAAAGCGAAGAAATATTAAACATATCCCATCCTTTCTTTTAAATATTTTTTGAATTATTGGCCAAAATATCAATCGAAGAGTACGGCAAAGAAGTGCATGATGATGAATAGATGATGAAATTCTTTGCTGTTTCGGTTGCCTCCTTAATTTTGTTCCCCTCACCATAAATTCCAATTCTAATCCTTTTTAAAAAAAATTCATTTCAGTACACGAATTATAATATATTGATCGCACAAGATTCGAAGAAAAGTTATGTTAGTGACTGATTTTACGGTTGAAATCCATAATTTATATATCACACGGATAAAAGTTAGGGCGAACAATTCTTCTTTCTTCTTTCAATTTCACTTTCAACTAAGCTCGGGAGGACCCTCCACTACTTCCAACGCTGCTCCATTAAATATTTTTAGCTTTAATACTACAAAACGACATATTCCAACTTCCTTTGGATTCGGTTTTTATATCTCCCTTTCCACTACCTTTTCTTTCAGAATTACTTTTTAGCTTGATCTTTTTAGCTTTCAGTATCAACGAAATTAAGTCTATGGACAGGTGGTGTTAGAACAGAAAAAATCAGGTGTCATGCATAAGTTAATAAAATAATTCTTGAACAACGATACATCAAACAATAAAAGAAAGAAATATACCAAAAAAAATACAAACATTTAACGTGTTTGGGTCAATTGACCTACGTTTACGGGCGGAAATGAGTAATCCACTATAATAAAAGAGAGTACAAAATATAGAGAAAATAACCTCACAAGTAGGCAAACACAAGTGACACACTAACAATTATCATGTAAAGTTCTCCCTCTAAACACGATTCTCAAATCTCGTATGACTACATTGTGAATGCTACTAAACACTACTAAGAATCTGGCCAAAAGCGTCCAAAAAATCCGACTAAAGTGGGTCGGTAATGGTCAATAACCGTCTAAAACGTAAGCATATACGTGTGGACGGTATTTTGAAGGCCGGAAGGGCATACAATCGGAAATTACCGACCAACTTTGGTTGGTCAATTAAATTCAAAAAAGAAAAAATGCCGAAAAAAGCGACCAAAGTTGGTCGGTATTTTAATTATGCTAAAAAAATGCACCATATGGGAGTCGAACCAAGGTCTGTACTGTGGCGGGATACTATTCTATCACTAGACTATTGATGCATTTTGTTTTAAGACTGACTTTTATTTCATTTATACTCTTTAATTATATTTTCGCACGAAAAAAACCGACCAAAGTTGGTCGATTTTATTAAAAAATAAAATTACCGACTAAATTCAATCGATTTTATAAAATGACCGGCCAAATTAACTGATCGATTTCGGTCGTTTTATTAATATTAATTTTAATTTATTTAAATGAAAAACCGACCAAAGTTGGTCCTTTTCTTGAAAAATAAATTTTGCGGGACTCAAAAATAGTTTCCCGCATTTTCGCACCAAAGAAAACCGACCAAAATTTGGTCGGTTTTCGTAAAAAAAATTAAAAAATAAAATATTTTGAAAAACCAACCAACTTTGGTCGATTTTTTGGCCGGTTTTTTGACCAACCAAAATTGGTCAGTCGACCATGATCGGTTTTTGCCGAATTTCTAGCAGTGAAATGAGATGTAATGAAATTTATAAAAGTCCAAATATTTTCCTACAAGAAAACGGACTAGCCAAATATGAGAGATTTATAATTTCCTTCCACAAGAAAAAAATTCAATTATGAAAAATATGTTGCCCTTTGTTCAACAGATAGGAAAATCAAATATGGTAAAAAAATCAGCACAACACCTAACAGGTGACTACGTGCACAAATAGCCTTTTTAGGGCCATTATTATAAAGAATAGACGAATTTTATAAAATTTTAAAGTTTAATCGTTTCAAAACCAAACTTTAGACCTTAAGATTTGGATTCCATGTCTAATTAAATACTCAAAACCTAACTTCATTTGGTGATGGAAGTTCACAATTTTCAAACTGGATGTGCCAACTCCAATTCAATCAGAGGGCTAAGACCTCAGGATTGAAGCTTAAATACTTATTAAATTCAGATCGAAGGTTTGAAGAGGAAAAAGAAGCAGCAACAACAACAAGAAGAAATTGACTAAACTTTAAATTTTTAAAAGCTTAATATATTTTAAACATTAATTAGCAATAAAATTGACCATATTAACTTTTATTGTCTCTTCACATAAACACCCCTAATACATACTCCAACACTATTTACTCCAAGGGCAATGTAGGGAAAAAAATAATTAATTCATTCTTGAAATCTGAAAAAAAAATCACTTATTTTGGACCACAAAAAAAGAGACAAAAAATCACTTATTATGGACCGGAGGAAATAATATTTCGGAAAATGACAGTACAATTTAGTAAATATCACTATCATCGGCAAGAAACAACCTTAACATGGTTCAAGAGGAGATGCAGAACCAATACAGTGATAGATTACAAGAGCAGGAGAAGCAAACGCTACAACAGCTAGGAAGTGGTCACTTATAGAAGAGAGCATCCTACAACAAAAATCAAGGGTGAAATTGATCAAATTGGGAGACAACAACAACAAGTATTTTTCTGCTATTGTGAAAGAAAAGAGCAACAGGAAACAAATAGTGGAACTAAGTACAGAAGATGGTAGAAAAATCAAGAGCCATGTAGAAATTAAGGAAGAATTCATAAGATTCTACAAAAGCCTGATGGGAGCTTCTGCCAAGTCTTTACCAGCAATCAATAAAGAAGTGATGAGGAATGGACCAAGACTCAACCATGAACAACAGTTGAGTCTAGTAGGTGAGGTGACAGAAGATGAGGTATATAAAGGATTATGTGCTATACAAGAAGATAAAGCGCCAGGGGTAGATGGGTACAACTCATGTTTCTTCAAGAAGGCATGGACAGTTTTGAAGGAGGAGATGGTATAGGCAGTCCAAAAGTTCTTTAACACTGGAGAATTATATAAGGCTATAAACTGCACAACAATTACATTAGTTCCAAAGGTGAACAGCTCAAACACAGATAGAGATTTCAGGCCTATTGCATGTTGCACTGTCATTTATAAAATCATTTCCAAGATACTAGCAAGCAGGTTGCAGAAAGTGATTGCTAGTATAGTGAATGAAGCACAAGCAGGGTTTATACCAGGGAGGAAAATATCAGACAATATAATTCTTGCTCATGAGTTGGTTAAGGCTTATACAAGAAGGAATACATTCCCTAGATGTATGATTAAGATAGATTTAACTAAAGCCTATGACTCTGTAGAATGGCCATTCTTAGAATAAGTGATGGTAGAACTGGGATTCCCTAACAAGTTTCTGGAGTGGATATTGACATGTATGAAGACTGTACATACTCAATTATAATCAATGGTGAACCAGCTGAGCCTTTTCAAGCAGCAAAGGGATTAAGACAAGGAAATCCCATGTCTCCCTTCTTATTTGCACTTGCTATGGAATACTTGAGTAGAAGTCTGAATGAATTAAGAAAAAATAAGGAGTTTAAATATCACCCAAGGTGCGCTAAACTGGGTATAACTCATATGAGCTTTGCAGATGACTTGCTACTTTTTGCAAGAGGTGATATGAAGTCAATCAATAAGATGCAGCAGTATCTCAGCCAATTTTACGGGTCCTCAGGATTGAAATCTAATCACGGGAAAAACTCTATCTTCTTTGGAGGTGTTACAAAGCAAAATGAGGAAGAGATAATAAAGAAGTTTGGATATTCCAAAGGTACTCTACCAGTGAAATATCTAGGAGTTCCCTTAACTACTAAGAAGATGTCTATAGCACAATGGCAACCACTAATAGAGAAAATGGTAGCAAGGATAACATCATGGATAACAAAAAAGCTCTCTTATGCTGGAAGAATCCAACTAGTACAATCTGTTCTGTTTGGTATTCAAGCTTACTGGTCGCAGCTATTCTTAATTCCTAGCAAGGTGCTTAAAGCTATTGAAGCATACTGTAGGAGTTATGTATTGTCGGGAGTTAATTTTATTACAAGGAGATCTCTGGTGGCATGGGAGAAAATATGTCTTCCTAAGAGTGCAGGAGGCCTAAACTTGATCAATTTAAAGATATGGAACAAAGCAGTAACAACTAAGAATTATTGGGATCTAGCACAGAAGGGAGATAAAATGTGGATCAAGTGGATCCATGAATACTATATAAAGGACCGACAACTGTCTACTATGAAGATACCACAACAAGTTTCATAGTTAGTCAGGAAAATGATGGAGGCAAGGGATATGGTTGAAGCAATACAAAGGCCAATAAAAGGAAACTGCAGTCTCATACAACAATTATACATGATTATGCTGGGCCAACAACCAAGAATTGAATGGAAGATGTTTATGTTCAGGAATGAAGCAAGGGCAAAAGCAAAATTCACAATGTGGCTATATTTTCAAGATAGGATGATGACCAGTGATAGACTGAACAAATGGGGGATACAGGTAGATAAGGATTGTGTCCTATGCAAAGTCCATGAAGAGAGCAGGAACCATATCGTTGTGGAATGTGATTACACTAAACGAGTATGGGATAGATTGATAAAATGGATGCAGAGGAGAACAGTATGGCCAACAGAATGGAATCAACATTGGAAGTGGGCTAAGGATAATGCAAAAGGACGATCGAATATGGCAGAAATGTTCAAGATAATATATGCTGAAGTCATTCATGCAATCTAGAATGAAAGAAATTGCAGAATCTTCAAAAAACAAAGCAAAGCAGCTGAGGAGTTAACTAAGCAAATAACATATGTATGTAATATTAGAGCAACAAATAGAAATAGACAAATGATACAACAATATATTTTCTGACCGTAAGCAATAGGGATATGGAGAGGAATAGAAAATATGTATAGGAAAGAGATGATAATCAGTTTGGACAGTTAATTGAGTATAAAATCAACTGTGGTTATGTAAAAGTTTTAAAGGTGATAAATAGAAAATTCAATTACCAAAAAAAAAAAAAAAAATCACTATCATCCAATCTAAATCTATGAAATAAAAGCAATAATTTTCACTTTCATATTAATGATCCAACTTCCTCCTTTACTTCTAATTTATTTCACGTGAATCATTAATTATTCATCAACTTCTCATAAATTCAATTACTCCTACTACTTACAAAGTTCTAAACCCTTTGAAAAAAACATTACACCATCTTCTCAATTACTATGTAGAAAACATACTTTTATCATAATAAATGTTGTAATTACTAATCCAACTACTCTAATTAAATTCTATTACCTACAGCCGCAGATGTATACTACTCAAAGCCATTATTACATACTACTCACTCCGTTTACTCTTTTACTAGGTATGTTTTGACTTTTCACGCCCCTTAAAAAATAATAAATACAAAGCATAATTTATTATGATACCCATATTAATTAATGCATATTTTATTGAATTTGAGAAAATAATTTGAAATGAGTAATAAATATAGTGGGTATAACAGGAAAAAAGAATTCGTCTTCTCTTGATATGCGTAAAGTGACAAGTAAAAATAAAAATCTATTTTTAGTATACATGCCAAATAAAAGTGAAGAGATGAAAGCTCTAAATATAATGTGGAATTCACATAAAACAAAAAGTTAGTTTATTCATAACAAATGTTGTGCAATTACTAATTTCAACTACCCTAAACTCTTTATCTTGAATTCACGTAAAACATACATTAGTACTGATTCCATTATGAAACTCTTTTCCATGCATAATATTATTATTTTCAGCTTATTATACACATGATATAGATGTTTAAATCAGTCAATGTAAATATGCTCATTACTATCCAACTCAAGTACTAAATAGAGAGTAGCGGAGCCCGGATTTTCATTAATGAGAATCAAAATATAAAGAAATAAACTCACAAAAAAGTTAAAGGGTGTCATTATATAGTATGTATACATATTTTTTAAAAATTTATCGAGTTAAGCAGTTTAATTTTTCGAGGAAGGTGCATGTGGCACGGTAAATAGATACTACCAAAACTGTAGTAGGAGGGATAAAAATCCCTTCATCTTTAATACAAAATATTTCCATTTCGAGTAATTTAAATAGAGAAATTCCTTATAAAAAGAACCTCCTCATTTACAAGGGAACAATTTCCCCTTAGGTAACATTATTTCTCTCTTTTCTTGAGTACTCGCTTCAAATATAGTAAAACTTTAAGTATTAAGAGATGTTATTCTTATTATTTCCAATAAGACTATTTGACAACGTAGTATAACACTTTTACTGTTGTCCAACGTAGTATAATATTCTCTCTCTATAAATATAAATACCCGCGTTCGCGCGCAAATACACACATATATATAGCCTTGAACCAACTATAAAGTTGTATTCGTGATATGTGAACAGTGGCGAAGTCACATGGTTTTAAGGATGGTCCTTTGTCGAAAAATTGTACCGTGTATATAAATAAATATTATGTTTTAGAGGTATATAACACATATTAAACATTCTTTGTTGGAAATTTTTTTCACTTCTTTTAAATTTGAACACCATTAAAAAATTCTTAGCTTCACCACTGTGCGTAAGCTTCCCCGAATCCTACCCGAACACGATATGTTTTGTGCATTAGACGGTCCTTTATAACTTATATTCCTAACCCCTTCCCACCCACACCCTACCTCCTCCCTAACTATACATTCCATTCGTACTTCCTAGTCCCAAAAGTCAAGAAATCGAAGCATCAATCTTGGCTTAGCTTTCATTCATTACTAAAATTAGTCTTCTTCAATTCATTCATTTTCATACTCTCTCACACACCACCCCGCCAATCTCGCAATTCCTACTCTCTTTCTATACGCAGATGAGTTCGATATTTTAGTTTTTTTAAATTACTGAAATTATAAAAAATAATTTATACATATTATATAAGTTTCACGTGACAAATACGAATTCTGTACAAAAGATACTGGGTTCGGTCGAATATGTAGAGAGTAGCTCTGCCCCCTCCCCCAAACACCCTCTCCCCTCTCCCAATGCAATAATCACACCCCCTTTTCCCTCCCTTATGTCCAAACAACTGAATTCACAGTATCTCTCTCTTCCCTCTTTACATCAATATGTCTCTCTTCTTCTTCTTCTTCTTCTTCTTCTTCTTCTTCTCCTTTTTACCCTTTCTTCCTTCTTCCTCTTCTCTTCACTACCCTTTCAGTAAGCTGAACTTAAAACTAACTTCAACTTCATTTTCTCATCATTTTTCCTAACTGTTCTAGTTTTAACGACCTAACTTAACTAACTTTCTTTTTCCCTCTTCTTTTTTTGTTGCAGATTATTCATTACATATAGATTGCGGAAGTCTTTCAAATTCAACTGACGTCTTCAATACGTCATGGCTTTCCGACCGTTACTTTACCGGCGGGTCAACCTCCGTCGTCTCTGAGCCTCTCCACTTTCAGCACCCACAAGAAAAAACCCTCCGTTACTTCCCCGTTTCCTCCGGTAAAAAGAACTGCTACGCAATTCCCAATTTACCCTCCGGCGGCCGTTACCAGCTTCGTTTGTTCACCGTCTATGATAATTACGACGGAAAATCGCATTCCCCGTCGTTTGACGTCTCCGTCGAGGGCAATGTCGTCTTTCAATGGCGGTCCCCGTGGCACGAATCCATCTCACGCGCCGGCGCGTACTCCGATCTGTTTTTTACTATCGATGATGACGACGTGGCGGATGTTTGTTTTTACAGTATTGCCACTGATTCGCCCGTGATTGCTTCACTTGAAATCACGCAAATTGATCCGGCTTCTTATTTAGTCAATGATAGTTCAATTTTGGTCAATTATGGTAGATTTTCTAGCGGGTCGGATCAATGGGGACCCGGTTTTAGTAACGATACGGATCGGTTCGGCCGGTCATGGCAATCGGACTCCGATTTTAGGTCTACGGTTGCGGGAGTAACCACTGGAGCACATATTAAGGCTATTTCTGCAATAAAAAATGTGGTTAATGTAGATAAAGCACCAAATTATTTTCCTTTGAAGTTGTATCAAACTGCAGTTACCGTAATTGGTGAAGGAGGTGAATATTTGGAGTATAATTTACCGGTCGACGCGAAATTGGATTACTTGTTGTGGTTTCACTTTGCTGAGATTGATGTGAGTGTGAATAGACCTGGGAAAAGGGTGTTTGAGGTGGTGGTGAATGGTGAGAATGTGAGTAGAGTGGATATTTATGAAAAAGTTGGGAGCTTTGCTGCTTATGATTGGAGTTATGTTGTTAAGAATTTGAGTAGTACTGAGTTGAATGTGAGGCTTGTGCCTGTTGTGGGCACTCCCGTGATTTGTGGGCTTGAGAATTATGCTATTATTCCACCTGATCTCAAGACTCTTCCTCAACAAGGTATACGAAAATGACAAGTTTAGTTATAGTATGTTCTTTAAACTGTCAATTTTAGTTTATATCAAGAACTCGTTGCCGTGGTGTGTATTTTTGGTAATTGAGTTAGTCGTGGAAGTTCTTTTTAGCAAAATTTTAACTTTTTTTTTTGCTCGTGTTTGCAGTTGTTGCTATGAAAGCATTGAAGGAGTCGCTTAGAGTACCGGATAGAATGGGATGGAATGGTGACCCTTGTGCTCCTACTACTTGGGATGCTTGGGAAGGTGTTACATGTCATCCAACTAAGAAAAGATCACTTGTGATCTCCCAAATGTAAGTTATTCTTTCCTCTCTCTACTATATGTGGATACATGTTCAATGACAAATGGGAGAATGTGTGAGCTAGTAGTTTGTGTCTAGCCCGCTTGGATATCTTAATTGAGGTCATAACTTTACTGCTAGCTTGGTACCTTTCATAATTTCATAAGGGGCACATACTAATATATAGCATTAGGGCGGGAAACTAACGTAGAGTATTGAGAAACGAAGCCATGTCTTACTTCTAGTTGCTATAGAGAGTTGCAGTGCACAATTAGAAGTGGACAGAGTTTTTGGAAGCAGTGTAAATCACCTATGTAATTGTTCTGAACAATGAAACATAGCATGGTATATTGAGTTGAATGAAAAATGCAGAAACTGCTGCTCAAGTTCCTGCAGCAGAGGGCGTATCCCTTGCAGGTCGTTTGGCTTTGACTAAATACCATGGTGCTATGTGGTCTTAACTCGAAAAGACGTTTCAAACGCTGTTTCAAAATTAAGAACCCAATTCCATGATAGTTATCTCTTTGAAATTCCAAAGCGAGGAATTTGGGTTGGCTTGTCAATTCATCTTAATGAATCTTAATTAAGCCATGGAAAGAAGTGTCAAGTAATTGATTCAGATTTCAGATCCATTAGCACACGAGCCCTTGGAAATCACTGTGGTTGGACCGTTAATATGTGCAATTTCCACAGCTCTAGCTTCTCTTAGACACATTCTTCCTTCATATCCTACTGACCTCAATTTTAACTTGACAAATGATGTAATCGTTAATTTCAATTCGCGTGTCAAAGAAGGAATGAAAAGATGTTTCTCCTGTAACAAATATCCCCTTGACTTTCTGTTGCTTATTCAAGGTGATAACTAAAGCACCATATATATATATATGCGTCTTGATCCTTTTAGTTCTTATCTTTCAGAGATCTTGGAAGCCAAGGCTTAAAGGGATATATCAGCGACCAAATTGGGCTTTTGTCTAATTTGGTAAGCTTGTAAGTATCGACTGTCAAATTTTTACCTCTTTACACTTTATCTCTTAGATACCTGAATTTCACATGTTGTTAATCCTCCTATATAGCATCTAGACTTACTCACATAGTCCTTATAACATGATTAAAGAGGTGTTCAACAAAACGTTACACTATGAAAACGTATCAGTATTTGCTTATGGTCAATATGGTGCCCTGATGAATAATTCTTTCGGTTGGATCATTTTAGTTGCACCAACTTCTTCTGCACTTTTTACTGTTTGTCACCTGTGTTTTCATTTTTCCGTTGCAAATATTCGTTCTTACCTTCTTTTACTTTTTTGCCATACAGGAACTTAAGTTCTAATTCTTTGGGAAGTTCTCTACCATGGGGATTGGGTCAGAAGTCTCTTGTGAAACTGTAAGACCATATATTAGCATTATGTTCTTGGTTGTATTTTTGTGCTTGAAATGGACTGGTGTTTTGCATCTTAGAACTATGAGTTTTATCAAGTCCGACTTACAGAAATTGTTGAATGTTATTGGAGTCCTGAATACACGGATTCTGCCAGATTTTTCTGATTCACTCACTTGCTACTAGCTTAACAACTTGCCTCTTGTAAATTCCTTTTATTCCTTGGACCTTTTTTTTTTTAAAGATGAGGTCCTTTTGTCCGTGGGCGTCAGTTTGATGTTTTGGTTAATCAATTTTATGTGAACTATCAACGTCACTTTTTAATGATTGAACTTTGAACTACTCCCAGCTATGTCTTACTGAAGTGATTTTTTCACCATTTTGCCGTCTATTCTCTGGAATAGCTGTGAGGCCAAGTGCATCAGTACTCCCTAGTTTAGGGTATATTGGGGTTCCCCTTCCTTTTTCTCTCTTTTGAAGAGCTAACCTCTTTTGTAAAAGAAAAAAGAAAAAAAAATGCTAACCTCCCTTGTTAAACTGGTTGGCTGTTACGTTCTTGGTACTTGAGGCTTGCAATTCATCTTTGGAGATACTTTGTGCAGGGATTTGTCCAATAACAAATTTACTGGATCCATACCTGATAGTCTACCTTCTTCCACCTTGCAGTTTGTGTAAGCTTCATTCTTGTTCTCCTTAATCTTTCCATTGGTTTGTTGTTTTTTATTTTAATTATGAGGTACCAGTTGCTTATTGTATGATTGTTTTAGAAAGCAAGATAAGTATTTGGGTTGTAAATCATTGGGATTGAGATAAAAGAAATTTATCTCCGTTACCTTCTGCTTAATAGTTTCACTGTTTTGCTCAGGTATTTGAACAGTAATGAACTAGAAGGCCAAGTGCCGGAGGAACTTCTCTCCATTGGGGTCCATGGTGGAGCTATTGAGTATGTCATGCTCTAATTTCTGGCTAAAGTTCTTCCTTTATTAGAATTTTAAGTTCTTTTAGTAAATTTTTAATTTGTGAATCAGTGCTACTTAACCAAAAGGGTTGATCGATGAAGAGTGTGCCTCTTCTGCTGATGTCAGTAGTGCAAGAATTGAGATGCTTCCCTCTGTTAATTACTAATTTAGGCTGTTAGAAATACCTTATGGCAAAATGGTTTAAGTTGGAGTTTGCCCTTTGTTTCATGACCTATAAAAGTAATTTTCCTGGTCACACTATTGCCATCAAGACTTTTGACCATTTGATCTTCAGTATCTGATCATCCCTGCTATCTGTTGAGTGTTGCCGTAAGAAAGGACAATCTCTTGATATCTTAATTAGGTAAAGGAATCCATAGTTGCTCAAGAATGTTGTTGTTTCCTGTTGTTTTTCTCTGTAATTTATTTTTGATATCCGAACCTAGAAGCTCTGACTGATTTGTTTCTAAAGTTACCTAGTTACTTTTCAGAATGCTTTTGTGGTTTCTAATTACGAGGTAGCTCTATAAAGGGGATGCAGCTAAAAGGTTGTAGGAACAATTGCTGATTTTTTGAACTTTGTGCTAATAATCCTTGGTAGCAGCTAGTTGGCTTGTGATGAATTTCAAGATTGTGAGGGAGTGAGTTCAATATGCAAAGTGGAAAATGATTTTTGGGAGCTGAAGGGGAATTTTGAGGGCTTCATGGAATTAAAGTAGATCATAGAGGAGGCAGTAGTGGAGTGTCTTTTATTAAACGTTTATTGACTTGCAAAATAGGGCGGAATTGCTCAAATTTTTAATCTAGGATTGAACAAGTCCAGATGATTAATTGAACTTGAGCTTTCATAAATATTAACGTTCGAATTCTGTTACCTGTTTGGTGACATAAATTTCTAGCATTAACTTCTACGAGGAAACGTCATTATTATTTTGGAAAGATTTAAAAATCATTAATGGTGTAGTTTGCTTTAGAGATTAGTTTGCATTGACTGTTTTTGCTTGTCTTAAACATGAAGAGTAAATCATAACACAAAGGTGCCTTCTTTTGGGGGGTGGGTGGGTGGGTGTGGGGGACTGGTGTTGCCTTATTTGGTTCAACTCCTTTGTCCTCTAAACTCCCTTTAGGAAATGTATATCACGAAAAAAACATTTAACTGTAAGCTTTGAGATCTCCACGAAAATTAATATAGTATTGTAAAATTATTAGTTATCACGGCGGAGTCTCCAGTCTGCTTTATTCTCTTGATAAAAGTTCTACAAGACGAGTTATTTTGTAGGGGTTTATATTTTGTTTCTTCCTTCATGCACTAGTCGTTTTACTGACAGGAAGCATATTGCTTCCACAGCCTCTCTGGTAATAAAGGGTTGTGTGGAGGACCAACCCTGCCAGATTGTCCGCTATTTTGGAATAAAGGGGGTCTCTCTACAGCTGGTAAAGCTGCAATTGGAATATCATGTCTAGTATTTGTTTGCGTGGTACTTTTGGTGGCATACATCTGCTACAAGAGGAGGCAGAATGATTATGACTTTGGTCTTCCGCACGAACTAATGTGTAAGTGTTTTCTGTGCGATTACAATATGTTATATTTTCTATATTTTCTTAGTACTTTTTAATCTGCATGAAGAGAGTACTTCACTGTTAACTGATTATATAACCACTTTTATTTAACATCCTGTTTTTGAGATTATTATTTTCCATCATCAAGTCTAAAATAAAATGTAAAAGCTGCATTAACAACTGGTCTGACAAGATTGCGCTATACCATAATCAGAATAATACGAGTTATTAGGCTGTGTCGCCCAAGTACCACAGTAAATGTCAGAAGTGTAGTTTAGTGGTCAAGGGGGTTCAAAACCTTGATAATGTCATAGATTCAATTCCCACTAGCTACAGAATAGCATAGATATGGTTTTTCTTCGTTGCTATACTGTAGAGATAGATGTTATTGTCATAGATTGCCTGTAATATACCTTTATAATATGTCTCATATGATGTCCACCTCTTTGCCACCACTCGTCCCCCATATTTGGTTCTTTATCTCCCTGACTTTGAAGTTGGGTGAAGATAGAGCCTTAAGTTGGTTTTGTGAGGTATGAGATTTGAAGCTTTACGAATGGTGGTTCTGCTCCTTCACATTGCACTTTGTCACAGATTTGTATTATCATATCCTGAGAGAAGTATGCACATTGTCAACTATGTAGTTACTAAAATCTTGGTATAGCAAGTTCACCAGTATTTTTATTTAGAGTCTACTCCCTCTTTTTCAAATCAAATTTGTAGTTATTGAGGGTCAGCTAGACTAAATCAAATTGAAGGATGTTTGATTTATTTTCTTAACATGAAATTATCTATTTTCCTGTTGAATATGGTGAATGATAGGTATTTTACTTTCTATTATAGTTTGAATTTTCAGTTGCCCTGTTGTGTGTTCTTGATTATGAACTAATCTCTACACTTCTCCACCTTCCAAAATGTATCTTAACAGCATTAGCTGCAAAGAGGAATAGGTATCAGCGGCAAAAGTCGCTGATGACTCTAGAAATGGAGAGTCAGCATGCTAAAGGATTTATACCAACATACAATGCAACATGACATAGTTTGTACTTGTGGGAAGAGAATGTGAATTTTGATGATGTTCAACTTGCCAAATAGAGACAGATAGAGGACATTTGATTGTGCCCAATACAAGGTGCTGAGTATAAATTGGGGCACCAGTTCCTTAAATGATATGACTACTAAAGAGGAGCTTTTGACATTTTCTCAACAATTTGTTCTTTAATTGGAAATTCAGATTGTTTTGTAGAGTTCAGTGTATGCCAATTTGTTCATGAATCCACCAAACAGATAGGCAAATGCCTCCCACTGTATCATACCCAATTTTGGGCATTTGACAAACATATATGATTGTAATGCACATAGAGATAGATTACTTTTCTTTGTTTGATTGATCCCATTATTTACCTTATTGTGTACTCCTGATATAGATGTTACAATACTCAACAGGAAATTGTCATTAATGGTTGGATTAGGTCTTGTTTTATCTTGAAAAAACATTTATTGAGTCAGTGAAATGACCAAACCATATTAGAAAGAATTGTGATGGATAACTTGTTTGGTACATCAATATTGACAAATGCACAATGTCAGAAGGGTGGCAAGCCAATTTTAAAAAGAGTGATGCTAAATTCATTAACTTTTCTAATACCTAATATAACAAGATTATTTCACCCACAAAAATGTATTTCCCATCTGAGGATTTAGAGGCATAAATATATGCGATTAACAGCTATTTGCTTTATTTTCAATTTTTTTTTTATCAAGCACTCTTTCAACAAAATAGAAAATCAAATACACCTGAATTGTATTAATTGATTAGCTTCTTTGTTTTTGTAATGTTTTGGAAGGTTTGAGGTTGTAGTGTCGGAGAAGAAATGAAATAAATTGGGAAAGTAGTATATGGCATAAGCACGTGAGAGTGTGAAGGCACGTGTAGATGGCTTGACGGCTGTGATTTCAGATAGGGAGTTAATATTGAATGAACCAGATTCAATCAGTTGTAACAACTTGGGCCTTAACTGTTATAACAGAATTGGACTAGGGGAGAGTCCAGTAGACTTTTGACGGATAATTTTCGTCAAAATAGTACGGGCTAGCCAGTTTTCGAACTAGTCATATAAAAAAGCCAGTGTTTGTCAAGTCATTGAAAAATAACCATTAGTTTACTGTAACAGAGATCAGTCCAGCATAATATACTGGAGTTCGATACACCTGTGTATGATGCTGGAACTCCAATACGCGGAAAGTTCCAGCATAATATACTGGAACGGTATACTTTGCTGGAACTCCAGTATACTTTGCTGGAGTTCCAGTATATTATGCTGGAGTATTTTCCGGATTTTGAACAGTGTTTTTGTTCATATTTATCTTTACATTAAAAGTGACTAAATTTCGATTACTTTTAAAATTGTGACTATTTTTGAATGACCACTTGTAAATCTGACTATTTATTAATTTCTCCCATAATTTTCTGTTACACTTTCTCTCCCTATTCTTCTCTCTTCTTTTTCTTCAATTTTCCATTCTTTTCTTCTAAGTTATGATATCACTACGTGAAAAGAAGCCTTTAGCGAGGAGAAATTCGGTTCCTAAAAACTCTTAAGTAAATTTTTATTGGTCAATTACGATCGGAAAAATCTGACTAGCACTGGTTGCTAAAAGCTTAGCGTTAAAAGTAGACGATCGAATTTGCAATTAGGTCGTTAAAACTATGGTAAGACACAGAGATAAACTTTTGAATACCTTAAACATTTGTTGAGATTGCAAATACTAATAGTATGAATGTCTATGTCGTTTCAATTCAAGGGGTATTAGAGTCAATCCCAACTGGTCCTACAATTAAGTAAAATTTTAGTTGAAAATTATGTTATTATCCAACTTTACTAGGTCGAGGAATACAAACAGCCATACCCTATATAACAGCCACCTTTTAACCTATACCCTATTTTTATAAATTAATTATTTGGTAGTCAGCTGACAAAAAATCCGTACTAATATGACCATTTTACCCATGACAAAACATATAAAAACACTTTACGATTTGCATCACGCGCAAAACACGTCACCGATCCTCCTCCTTCACTCCGTCCCTTCTCAGATCTCCTCTCCCAAACCAGAAATTTGAACGAGACTCAAATTCAAGAATTCAAATTGTAAGTATTGCAATTCAGTTTTTGAATTTGATTGATCTTCATGATACAAATTAGTTTTCGTAATGATGAGACCTGAGATTTTCAATGACGAAGTTTTGTACTGCATAACATGTTGAAGTTTTCCTTTAATTAAGGTTTTTTTCTAAAATATGCTTAATTCTAATAACTTTTTGCTGAATGTGTTTTTATTTGCTAAACTTCAACACTAATAATATGCTTAAGTTATGTCCTGTTTTCTATAGTTTTTTGATGAGTTTTTCCAAAAATTTCAACATATATGCTGAAGTTGTTTAGTTCATTTTCTAAGCACTTCAGCATGATTGCTGAAGTTTTCCTCTAATTAAGGTTTTTTAATAAGTTTTTGCTAAAGTTTTTGGTTTATTTGCTAAACAAGGTAAATTTTTTGGTTTATTTGCTAAACAAGCTGAAATTTTTGTTTTTTTTTGGCAAAACTTCAGCACTAATAATATGCTTAAGTTATGTACTGCGTTCTATAGTTTTTTGATGAGTTTTTTCAAAAACTTCAGCATATATGCTGATGTTGTTAAGTTCATTTTCCAAACACTTCAGCATAAATGTTGAAGTTTTTTTTAATTAAGGTATTTTTTGACTTTATAAAAAAATAATATTAAAAAAAGAGCAAAAAACGCATTCAAAGAAAAACTTAAGCATCTTGTGCTGAAGTTTTTTAGTTCATTTGCTAATACTTCAGCTCTTCAGATGCTGAAGTTTTCTCCTGGATACAATAGTTTTGTCATGACCTTTTCCAAAAACTTCAGCACAATATGCTGAAGTTTTTTAGTTTATTTGCTAATTTCAGTGCTGAAGTTTTTCTCCTGCGCTATGTAATTTTCTCCTGCATGCTCAAGTTAACTATAGTTTGTGCTTAACTTTTGTCCTACATTAATCATCTTTTTCATGAGCTTTGTTCTCTAGTACATTTGCTCAAACTTCNCTAAACATGCTTCTCTAGGATGAGTTCAATCTGCGTTGTACTTAATTTCAATGGGAGGTGGGCTACTGACTTCAAATACTTGGATCATGATACAAAACTTGTTCTTATTAATAAACAAGTATCATTCAATTCTTTCCTGATAAAAAATAGTGAAGTTACAATATTGATTCAAGCAGATATTCCATAAAGATAAGGTTTGATATCAAACTAAATACAAGCAAAGGTATGCTTGTAACTTCAGATGAAGAACTCAGTACTTGTATACATTTTCTCACAACTGATTCAGCCTACAAGAATTGTCATTTTATCATCGAAAAAAATACAACGTATTTCTCACGGTATAGGTGGTTCAGAATCTGCAACATTCAACCAATCTCTTGACAGTATAGCAGATTCAGAATAATTTGCTGATTATCAACATGAACTAGGGCAGCCAATAGTGTAGTAAAGAACGAGCAACAACCCTCTAACATTACATCTGTTTCAGAATATAGAATGCTACAACAATCACCCCATCCTCCAATAAATTCATACCAGTTTGTCAATGAGTAAGAAGAAGAAGGACAACTAATAATGCAAATTGACAACCAACACACAATCCAACAAAATTTTTTGTTACCTTCTACAATGTCACGACCCAAAATTCCAACCTTAGGGATCGTGATGGCGCCTAACACCACACTTTCTAGGCAAGCCAATGTTAGAATTTGAGTAACTAACTTCCTTTGATTATCTTCTTAAACATAAATAAATAAATCTAACGTAAACTTAATTTAAATGATTCCCAATGATAAAATAATAAACAATTGAATAAAAACGAACCAACGAACTAATTATATAAATAACTCTAAGACTACCAGGGTCTGGTGTCACAATTCACGACTGCTAAAGAATACTACAAATACTGGGCCGAAAGAAATAATGTAACTGTTCTGAATAAAATAAAAC